>CALNHX010005930.1:0-98552 GCA_940337035.1 Agriotes lineatus | reverse complement strand
CACGCATATTCTGTCCAAATTTATTAAATGCTGATCGCCCTAGTCTTTACGGTGGCAGAATAATATTTTCTGAAGTTAATATTTACTGCAAAACGTGCTTTACAGACGTTTTAACGTATCTGAATATTATACTTTTAAAATTAAATTTTTTGGATGCAGAAAAATGTGATGTAGTTGCTACATATGGTTAAATGGTCTCCATGTATACTACTACAACGGTTATTACCACTGTAGTCGATTTGGAGCTAGTTATTGAGCACCTGTTAGTTACGGCACGCATATTCTGTCCAAATTTGTTAAATACTGATCGGCCCTAGCCTTTACAGTTGAAGAATAATATTTGATAAAGTTAATATTTCCTGCAAAACGTGCTTTTCAGACGTTTCAACGTATCTGAATATTATACTAGTAAAATTAAATTTTTTGGAAGCAAAAACATTTGATATAGTAGTTATATATGGTTAAATGGTCTCCATGTATACTACTACAACGGTTATTACCACTATAATCAATTTTGAGCCAGTTATTGAGCACCTCTAAGTTACGGCACGCATATTATGTCCAAATTTATTAAATTATAATCGGCCCTAGTCTTTACAGTGGCAGAATAATATTTTCTGAAGTTAATATTTACTGCAAAACGTGCTTTACAGACGTTTTAACGTATCTGAATAATAGACTATTAAAATGAAATTTTTTGGATGCAGAAAAATTTAATAAAGTAGTTACATATGGTTAAATGGTCTCCATGTATAATACTACAACGGTTATTACCACTGTAATCGATTTGGAGCTAGTTATTGAGCACCTGTTAGTTACGGCACGCATATTCTGTCCAAATTTATTAAATGCTGATCGGCCCTAGTCTTTACAGTTGAAGAATAATATTGTATAAAGTTAATATTTACTGCAAAACGTGCTTTTCAGACGTTTCAACGTATCTGAATAATATACTATTATAATTTAATTTTTTGGAAGCAGAAAAATTGATATAGTAGTTACATATGGTTAAATGGTCTCCATGTATACTACTACAACGGGTATTACCACTGTAATCGATTTTGATCTTGTTATTGAGAACCTGTTAGTTAGGGCACGCATATTCTGTCCAAATTTATTAAATTCTAATCGGCTCTAGTCTTTACAGTGGCAGAATAATATTTTCTGGAGATAGTATTTACTGCAAAACGTGCTTTTCTGACGTTTTAACGTATCTGAATATTATACTATTAAAATTAAATTTTTTGGATGCAGAAAAATGTGATGTAGTTGCTACATATGGTTAAATGGTCTCCATGTATACTACTACAACGGTTATTATCACTGTAGTCGATTTGGAGCTAGTTATTGAGCACCTGTTAGTTACGGCACGCATATTCTGTCCAAATTTGTTAAATGCTGATCGGCCCTAGTCTTTACAGTTGAAGAATAATACTTGCTGAAGTTAATATTTCCTACAAAACGTGCTTTTCAAACGTTTCAACGTATCTGAATATTATACTATTAAAATTAAATTTTTTGGAAGCAAAAACATTTGATATAGTAGTTATATATGGTTAAATGGTCTCCATGTATACTACTACAACGGCTATTACCACTATAATCAATTTTGAGCCAGTTATTGAGCACCTCTAAGTTACGGCACGCATATTATGTCCAAATTTATTAAATTATAATCGGCCCTAGTCTTTACAGTGGCAGAATAATATTTTCTGAAGTTAATATTTACTGCAAAACGTGCTTTACAGATGTTTTAACGTATCTGAATAATAGACTATTAAAATGAAATTTTTTGGATGCAGAAAAATTTAATATAGTAGTTACATATGGTTAAATGGTCTTCATGTATAATACTACACCGGTTATTACCACTGTAATCGATTTGGAGCTAGTTATTGAGCACCTGTTAGTTACGGCACGCATATTCTGTCCAAATTTATTAAATGCTGATCGGCCCTAGTCTTTACAGTTGAAGAATAATATTTTATAAAGTTAATATTTACTGCAAAACGTGCTTTTCAGACGTTTCAACGTATCTGAATAATAAACTATTATAATTTAATTTTTTGGAAGCAGAAAAATTGATATAGTAGTTACATATGGTTAAATGTTCTCCATGTATACTACTACAACGGTTATTACCACTGTAATCGATTTTGATCTTGTTATTGAGAACCTGTTAGTTAAGGCACGCATATTATGTCCAAATTTATTAAATGCTGATCGGCCCTAGCCTTTACGGTGGCAGCATAATATTTTCTGACGTTAATATTTACTGCAAAACGTGCTTTACAGACGTTTTAACGTATCTGAATATTATACTATTAAAATTAAATTTTTTGGTTGCAAAAAAATGTGATGTAGTTGCTACATATGGTTAAATGATCTCCATGTATACTACTACAACGGTTATTACCACTGTAGTCGATTTGGAGCTAGTTATTGAGCACCTGTTAGTTACGGCACGCATATTCTGTCCAAATTTATTAAATGCTGATCGGCCCTAGTCTTTACAGTTGAAGAATAATATTTTATAAAGTTAATATTTACTGCAAAACGTGCTTTTCAGACGTTTCAACGTATCTGAATAATAAACTATTATAATTTAATTTTTTGGAAGCAGAAAAATTGATATAGTAGTTACATATGGTTAAATGTTCTCCATGTATACTACTACAACGGTTATTACCACTGTAATCGATTTTGATCTTGTTATTGAGAACCTGTTAGTTAAGGCACGCATATTATGTCCAAATTTATTAAATGCTGATCGGCCCTAGCCTTTACGGTGGCAGCATAATATTTTCTGAAGTTAATATTTACTGCAAAACGTGCTTTACAGACGTTTTAACGTATCTGAATATTATACTTTTAAAATTAAATTTTTTGGATGCAGAAAAATGTGATGTAGTTGCTACATATGGTTAAATGGTCTCCATGTATACTACTACAACGGTTATTACCACTGTAATCGATTTGGAGGTAGTTATTGAGCACCTGTTAGTTGCGGCACGCATATTCTGTCCAAATTTATTAAATGCTGATCGGCCCTAGTCTTTACAGTTGAAGAATAATATTTTATAAAGTTAATATTTACTGCAAAACGTGCTTTTCAGACGTTTCAACGTATCTGAATAATATACCATTAAAATTTAATTTTTTAGAAGCAGAAAAATTGATATAGTAGTTACATATGGTTAAATGGTCTCCATGTATACTACTACAACGGTTATTACCACTGTAATCGATTTTGATCT
This sequence comes from Agriotes lineatus, assembly GCA_940337035.1. NCBI lineage: Eukaryota > Metazoa > Arthropoda > Insecta > Coleoptera > Elateridae > Agriotes > Agriotes lineatus. Next base: position 95,295 of record CALNHX010005930.1, on the reverse strand, counting down.
TGTTATTGAGAACCTGTTAGTTAAGGCACGCATATTCTGTCCAAATTTATTAAATGCTGATAGGCCCTAGTCTTTACAGTTGAAGAATAATATTTTATAAAGTTAATATTTACTGCAAAACGTGCTTTTCAGACGTTTCAACGTATATGAATAATATACCATTAAAATTTAATTTTTTGGAAGCAGAAAAATTGATATAGTAGTTACATATTGTTAAATGGTCTCCATGTATACTACTACAACGGGTATTACCACTGTAATCGGTTTTGATCTTGTTATTGAGAACCTGTTAGTTAAAGCACGCATATTCTGTCCAAATTAATTAAATTCTAATCGGCTCTAGTCTTTACAGTGGCAGAATAATATTTTCTGGAGTTAGTATTTACTGCAAAACGTGCTTTTCTGACGTTTTAACGTATCTGAATATCATACTATTAAAATTAAATTTTTTGGTTGCAAAAAAATGTGATGTAGTTGCTACATATGGTTAAATGATCTCCATGTATACTACTACAACGGTTATTACCACTGTAGTCGATTTGGAGCTAGTTATTGAGCGCCTGTTAGTTACGGCACGCATATTCTGTCCAAATTTGTTAAATGCTGATCGGCCCTAGTCTTTACAGTTGAAGAATAATATTTGATGAAGTTAATATTTCCTGCAAAACGTGCTTTTCAGACGTTTCAACGTATCTGAATATTATACTATTAAAATTAAATTTTTTGGAAGCAAAAACATTTGATATAGTAGTTATATATGGTTAAATGGTCTCCATGTATACTACTACAACGGTTATTACCACTATAATCAATTTTGAGCCAGTTATTGAGCACCTCTAAGTTACGGCACGCATATTATGTCCAAATTTATTAAATTATAATCGGCCCTAGTCTTTACAGTGGCAGAATAATATTTTCTGAAGTTAATATTTACTGCAAAACGTGCTTTACAGACGTTTTAACGTATCTGAATAATAGACTATTAAAATGAAATTTTTTGGATGCAGAAAAATTTAATATATTAGTTACATATGGTTAAATGGTCTCCATGTATAATACTACAACGGTTATTACCACTGTAATCGATTTGGAGCTAGTTATTGAGCACCTGTTAGTTACGGCACGCATATTCTGTCCAAATTTATTAAATGCTGATCGGCCCTAGTCTTTACAGTTGAAGAATAATATTTTATAAAGTTAATATTTACTGCAAAACGTGCTTTTCAGACGTTTCAACGTATCTGAATAATATACTATTATAATTTAATTTTTTGGAAGCAGAAAAATTGATATAGTAGTTACATATGGTTAAATGGTCTCCATGTATACTACTACAACGGTTATTACCACTGTAATCGATTTTGATCTTGTTATTGAGATCCTGTTAGTTAAGGCACGCATATTCTGTCCAAATTTATTAAATGCTGATCGGCCCTAGTCTTTACGGTGGCAGAATAATATTTTCTGAAGTTAATATTTACTGCAAAACGTGCTTTACAGACGTTTTAACGTATCTGAATATTATACTATTAAAATTAAATTTTTTGGATGCAGAAAAATGTGATGTAGTTGCTACATATGGTTAAATGGTCTCCATGTATACTACTACAACGGTTATTACCACTGTAATCGATTTGGAGGTAGTTATTGAGCACCTGTTAGTTACGGCACGCATATTCTGTCCAAATTTATTAAATGCTGATCGGCCCTAGTCTTTACAGTTGAAGAATAATATTTTATAAAGTTAATATTTACTGCAAAACGTACTTTTTAGACGTTTCAACGTATCTGAATAATATACTATTAAAATTTATTTTTTTAGAAGCAGAAAAATTGATATAGTAGTTACATATGGTTAAATGGTCTCCATGTATACTACTACAACGGTTATTACCACTGTAATCGATTTTGATCTTGTTATTGAGAACCTGTTAATTAAGGCACGCATATTCTGTCCAAATTTATTAAATGTTGATCGGCCCTAGTCTTTACGGTGGCAGAATAATATTTTCTGAAGTTAATATTTACTGGAAAACGTGCTTTTCAGACGTTTCAACGTATCTGAATAATATACCATTAAAATTTAATTTTTTAGAAGCAGAAAAATTGATATAGTAGTTACATATGGTTAAATGGTCTCCATGTATACTACTACAACGGTTATTACCACTGTAATCGATTTGGAGGTAGTTATTGAGCACCTGTTAGTTACGGCACGCATATTCTGTCCAAATTTATTAAATGCTGATCGGCCCTAGTCTTTACAGTTGAAGAATAATATTTTATAAAGTTAATATTTACTGCAAAACGTGCTTTTCAGACGTTTCAACGTATCTGAATAATATACTATTATAATTTAATTTTTTGGAAGCAGAAAAATTGATATAGTAGTTACATATGGTTAAATGGTCTCCATGTATACTACTACAACGGTTATTACCACTGTAATCGATTTTGATCTTGTTATTGAGAACCTGTTAGATAGGGCACGCATATTCTGTCCAAATTTATTAAATGCTGATCGGCCCTAGTCTTTACGGTGGCAGAATAATATTTTCTGAAGTTAATATTTACTGCAAAACGTGCTTTACAGACGTTTTAACGTATCTGAATATTATACTATTAAAATTAAATTTTTTGGATGCAGAAAATTGTGATGTAGTTGCTACATATGGTTAAGTGGTCTCCATGTATACTACTACAACGGTTATTACCACTGTAATCGATTTGGAGGTAGTTATTGAGCACCTGTTAGTTACGGCACGCATATTCTGTCCAAATTTATTAAATTCTGATCGGCCCTAGTCTTTACAGTTGAAGAATAATATTTTATAAAGTTAATATTTACTGCAAAACGTGCTTTTTAGACGTTTCAACGTATCTGAATAATATACTATTAAAATTTAATTTTTTAGAAGCAGAAAATCTGATATAGTAGTTACATATGGTTAAATGGTCTCCATGTATACTACTACAACGGTTATTACCACTGTAATCGATTTTGATCTTGTTATTGAGAACCTGTTAGTTAAGGCACGCATATTCTGTCCAAATTTATTAAATGCTGATCGGCCCTAGTCTTTACGGTGGCAGAATAATATTTTCTGAAGTTAATATTTACTGCAAAACGTGCTTTACAGACGTTTTAACGTATCTGAATAATAGACTATTAAAATGAAATTTTTTGGATGCAGAAAAATTTAATATAGTAGTTACATATGGTTAAATGGTCTCCATGTATAATACTACAACGGTTATTACCACTGTAATCGATTTGGAGCTAGTTATTGAGCACCTGTTAGTTACGGCACGCATATTCTGTCCAAATTTATTAAATGCTGATCGGCCCTAGTCTTTACAGTTGAAGAATAATATTTTATAAAGTTAATATTTACTGCAAAACGTGCTTTTCAGACGTTTCAACGTATCTGAATAATATACTATTATAATTTAATTTTTTGGAAGCAGAAAAATTTATATAGTAGTTACATATGGTTAAATGGTCTCCTTGTATACTACTACAACGGTTATTACCACTGTAATCGATTTTGATCTTGTTATTGAGAACCTGTTAGTTAAGGCACGCATATTCTGTCCAAATTTATTAAATTCTAATCGGCTCTAGTCTTTACAGTGGCAGAATAATATTTTCTGGAGTTAGTATTTACTGCAAAACGTGCTTTTCTGACGTTTTAACGTATCTGAATATTATACTATTAAAATTAAATTTTTTGGATGCGGAAAAATGTGATGTAGTTGCTACATATGGTTAAATGGTCTCCATGTATACTACTACAACGGTTATTACCACTGTAGTCGATTTGGAGCTAGTTATTGAGCACCTGTTAGTTACGGCACGCATATTCTGTCCAAATTTGTTAAATGCTGATCGGCCCTAGGTTTACAGTTGAAGAATAATATTTTCTGAAGTTAATATTTACTGCAAAACGTGCTTTACAGACGTTTTAACGTATCTGAATATTATACTTTTAAAATTAAATTTTTTGGATGCAGAAAAATGTGATGTAGTTGCTACATATGGTTAAATGATCTCCATGTATAATACTACAACGGTTATTACCACTGTAATCGATTTCGAGCTAGTTATTGAGCACCTGTTAGTTACGGCACGCATATTCTGTCCAAATTTATTAAATGCTGATCGGCCCTAGTCTTTACAGTTGAAGAATAGTATTTTATAAAGTTAATATTTACTGCAAAACGTGCTTTTCAGACGTTTCAACGTATATGAATAATATACTATTAAAATTTAATTTTTTGGAAGCAGAAAAATTGATATAGTAGTTACATATGGTTAAATGGTCTCCATGTATACTACTACAACGGGTATTACCACTGTAATCGATTTTGATCTTGTTATTGAGAACCTGTTAGTTACGGCACGCATATTCTGTCCAAATTTATTAAATGCTGATCGGCCCTAGTCTTTACGGTGGCAGAATAATATTTTCTGAAGTTAATATTTACTGGAAAACGTGCTTTTCAGACGTTTCAACGTATCTGAATAATATACCATTAAAATTTAATTTTTTAGAAGCAGAAAAATTGATATAGTAGTTACATATGGTTAAATGGTCTCCATGTATACTACTACAACGGTTATTACCACTGTAATCGATTTGGAGGTAGTTATTGAGCACCTGTTAGTTACGGCACGCATATTCTGTCCAAATTTATTAAATGCTGATCGGCCCTAGTCTTTACAGTTGAAGAATAATATTTTATAAAGTTAATATTTACTGCAAAACGTGCTTTTCAGACGTTTCAACGTATCTGAATAATATACTATTATAATTTAATTTTTTGGAAGCAGAAAAATTGATATAGCAGTTACATATGGTTAAATGGTCTCCATGTATACTACTACAACGGTTATTACCACTGTAATCGATTTTGATCTTGTTATTGAGAACCTGTTAGTTAAGGCACGCATATTCTGTCCAAATTTATTAAATGCTGATCGGCCCTAGTCTTTACGGTGGCAGAATAATATTTTCTGAAGTTAATATTTACTGCAAAACGTGCTTTACAGACGTTTTAACGTATCTGAATATTATACTATTAAAATTAAATTTTTTGGATGCAGAAAATTGTGATGTAGTTGCTACATATGGTTAAATGGTCTCCATGTATACTACTACAACGGTTATTACCACTGTAATCGATTTGGAGGTAGTTATTGAGCACCTGTTAGTTACGGCACGCATATTCTGTCCAAATTTATTAAATGCTGATCGGCCCTAGTCTTTACAGTTGAAGAATAATATTTTATAAAGTTAATATTTACTGCAAAACGTGCTTTTTAGACGTTTCAACGTATCTGAATAATATACTATTAAAATTTAATTTTTTAGAAGCAGAAAATCTGATATAGTAGTTACATATGGTTAAATGGTCTCCATGTATACTACTACAACGGTTATTACCACTGTAATCGATTTTGATCTTGTTATTGAGAACCTGTTAGTTAAGGCACGCATATTCTGTCCAAATTTATTAAATGCTGATCGGCCCTAGTCTTTACGGTGGCAGAATAATATTTTCTGAAGTTAATATTTACTGCAAAACGTGCTTTACAGACGTTTTAACGTATCTGAATAATAGACTATTAAAATGAAATTTTTTGGATGCAGAAAAATTTAATATAGTAGTTACATATGGTTAAATGGTCTCCATGTATAATACTACAACGGTTATTACCACTGTAATCGATTTGGAGCTAGTTATTGAGCACCTGTTAGTTACGGCACGCATATTCTGTCCAAATTTATTAAATGCTGATCGGCCCTAGTCTTTACAGTTGAAGAATAATATTTTATAAAGTTAATATTTACTGCAAAACGTGCTTTTCAGACGTTTCAACGTATCTGAATAATATACTATTATAATTTAATTATTTGGAAGCAGAAAAATTGATATAGTAGTTACATATGGTTAAATGGTCTCCTTGTATACTACTACAACGGTTATTACCACTGTAATCGATTTTGATCTTGTTATTGAGAACCTGTTAGTTAAGGCACGCATATGCTGTCCAAATTTATTAAATTCTAATCGGCTCTAGTCTTTACAGTGGCAGAATAATATTTTCTGGAGTTAGTATTTACTGCAAAACGTGCTTTTCTGACGTTTTAACGTATCTGAATATTATACTATTAAAATTAAATTTTTTGGATGCAGAAAAATGTGATGTAGTTGCTACATATGGTTAAATGGTCTCCATGTATACTACTACAACGGTTATTACCACTGTAGTCGATTTGGAGCTAGTTATTGAGCACCTGTTAGTTACGGCACGCATATTCTGTCCAAATTTGTTAAATGCTGATCGGCCCTAGGTTTACAGTTGAAGAATAATATTTTCTGAAGTTAATATTTACTGCAAAACGTGCTTTACAGACGTTTTAACGTATCTGAATATTATACTTTTAAAATTAAATTTTTTGGATGCAGAAAAATGTGATGTAGTTGCTACATATGGTTAAATGATCTCCATGTATAATACTACAACGGTTATTACCACTGTAATCGATTTCGAGCTAGTTATTGAGCACCTGTTAGTTACGGCACGCATATTCTGTCCAAATTTATTAAATGCTGATCGGCCCTAGTCTTTACAGTTGAAGAATAGTATTTTATAAAGTTAATATTTACTGCAAAACGTGCTTTTCAGACGTTTCAACGTATATGAATAATATACTATTAAAATTTAATTTTTTGGAAGCAGAAAAATTGATATAGTAGTTACATATGGTTAAATGGTCTCCATGTATACTACTACAACGGGTATTACCACTGTAATCGATTTTGATCTTGTTATTGAGAACCTGTTAGTTAAGGCACGCATATTCTGTCCAAATTTATTAAATTCTAATCGGCTCTAGTCTTTACAGTGGCAGAATAATATTTTCTGGAGTTAGTATTTACTGCAAAACGTGCTTTTCTGACGTTTTAACGTATCTGAATATTATACTATTAAAATTAAATTTTTTGGATGCAGAAAAATGTGATGTAGTTGCTACATATGGTTAAATGGTCTCCATGTATACTACTACAACGGTTATTACCACTGTAGTCGATTTGGAGCTAGTTATTGAGCACCTGTTAGTTACGGCACGCATATTCTGTCCAAATTTGTTAAATGCTAATCGGCCCTAGGTTTACAGTTGAAGAATAATATTTGATGAAGTTAATATTTCCTGCAAAACGTGCTTTTCAGACGTTTCAACGTATCTGAATATTATACTATTAAAATTAAATTCTTTGGAAGCAAAAACATTTGATATAGTAGTTATATATGGTTAAATGGTCTCCATGTATACTACTACAACGGTTATTACCACTATAATCAATTTTGAGCCAGTTATTGAGCACCTCTAAGTTACGGCACGCATATTATGTCCAAATTTATTAAATTATAATCGGCCCTAGTCTTTACAGTGGCAGAATAATATTTTCTGAAGTTAATATTTACTGCAAAACGTACTTTACAGACGTTTTAACGTATCTGAATAATAGACTATTAAAATGAAATTTTTTGGATGCAGAAAAATTTAATATAGTAGTTACATATGGTTAAATGGTCTCCATGTATAATACTACAACGGTTATTACCACTGTAATCGATTTGGAGCTAGTTATTGAGCACCTGTTAGTTACGGCACGCATATTCTGTCCAAATTTATTAAATGCTGATCGGCCCTAGTCTTTACAGTTGAAGAATAATATTTTATAAAGTTAATATTTACTGCAAAACGTGCTTTTCAGACGTTTTAACGTATCTGAATAATATACTATTATAATTTAATTTTTTGGAAGCAGAAAAGTTGATATAGTAGTTACATATGGTTAAATGGTCTCCATGTATACTACTACAACGGTTATTACCACTGTAATCGATTTTGATCTTGTTATTGAGAACCTGTTAGTTAAGGCACGCATATTCTGTCCAAATTTATTAAATGCTGATCGGCCCTAGTCTTTACGGTGGCAGAATAATATTTTCTGAAGTTAATATTTACTGCAAAACGTGCTTTTCAGACGCTTCAACGTATCTGAATAATATACTATTAAAATTTAATTTTTTAGAAGCAGAAAAATTGATATAGTAGTTACATATTGTTAAATGGTCTCCATGTATACTACTACAACGGTTATTACCACTGTAATCGATTTTGATCTTGTTATTGAGAACCTGTTAGTTAAGGCACGCATATTCTGTCCAAATTTATTAAATGCTGATCGGCCCTAGTCTTTACGGTGGCAGAATAATATTTTCTGAAGTTAATATTTACTGCAAAACGTGCTTTACAGACGTTTTAACGTATCTGAATATTATACTTTTAAAATTAAATTTTTTGGATGCAGAAAAATGTGATGTAGTTGCTACATATGGTTAAATGGTCTCCATGTATACTACTACAACGGTTATTACCACTGTAATCGATTTGGAGGGAGTTATTGAGCACCTGTTAGTTACGGCACGCATATTCTGTCCAAATTTATTAAATGCTGATCGGCCCTAGTCTTTACAGTTGAAGAATAATATTTTATAAAGTTAATATTTACTGCAAAACGTGCTTTTCAGACGTTTCAACGTATCTGAATATTATACTATTAAAATTTAATTTTTTAGAAGCAGAAAAATTGATATAGTAGTTACATATGGTTAAATGGTCTCCATGTATACTACTACAACGGTTATTACCACTGTAATCAATTTTGATCTTGTTATTGAGAACCTGTTAGTTAAGGCACGCATATTCTGTCCAAATTTATTAAATGCTGATCGGCCCTAGTCTTTACGGTGGCAGAATAATATTTTCTGAAGTTAATATTTACTGCAAAACGTGCTTTACAGACGTTTTAACGTATCTGAATATTATACTTCTAAAATTAAATTTTTTGGATGCAGAAAAATGTGATGTTGTTGCTACATATGGTTAAATGGTCTCCATGTATACTACTACAACGGTTATTACCACTGTAATCGATTTGGAGCTAGTTATTGAGCACCTGTTAGTTACGGCACGCATATTCTGTCCAAATTTATTAAATGCTGATCGGCCCTAGTCTTTACAGTTGAAGAATAATATTTTATAAAGTTAATATTTACTGCAAAACGTGCTTTTCAGACGTTTCAACGTATATGAATAATAAACTATTAAAATTAAATTTTTTGGAAGCAGAAAAATTGATATAGTGGTTACATATGGTTAAATGGTCTCCATGTATACTACTACAACGGGTATTACCACTGTAATCGATTTTGATCTTGTTATTGAGAACCTGTTAGTTAAGGCACGCATATTCTGTCCCAATTTATTAAATTCTAATCGGCTCTAGTCTTTACAGTGGCAGAATAATATTTTCTGGAGTTAGTATTTACTGCAAAACGTGCTTTTCTGACGTTTTAACGTATCTGAATATTATACTATTAAATTTTTTGGATGCAGAAAAATGTGATGTAGTTGCTACATATGGTTAAATGGTCTCCATGTATACTACTACAACGGTTATTACCACTGTAGTCGATTTGGAGCTAGTTATTGAGCACCTGTTAGTTACGGCACGCATATTCTGTCCAAATTTATTAAATGCTGATCGGCCCTAGTCTTTACAGTTGAAGAATAATATTTTATAAAGTTAATATTTACTGCAAAACGGACTTTTCAGACGTTTCAACGTATATGGATAATATACTATTAAAATTTAATTTTTTGGAAGCAGAAAAATTGATATAGTAGTTACATATGGTTAAATGGTCTCCATGTATACTACTACAACGGGTATTACCACTGTAATCGATTTTGATCTTGTTATTGAGAACCTGTTAGTTAAGGCACGCATATTCTGTCCAAATTTATTAAATGTTGATCGGCCCTAGTCTTTACGGTGGCAGAATAATATTTGATGAAGTTAATATTTACTGCAAAACGTGCTTTACAGACGTTTTAACGTATCTGAATATTATTCTTTTAAAATAAAATTTTTTGGATGCAGAAAAATGTGATGTAGTTGCTACATATGGTTAAATGGTCTCCATGTATACTACTACAACGGTTATTACCACTGTAATCGATTTGGAGGTAGTTATTGAGCACCTGTTAGTTACGGCACGCATATTCTGTCCAAATTTATTAAATTCTAATCGGCTCTAGTCTTTACAGTGGCAGAATAATATTTTCTGAACTTAATATTTACTGCAAAACGTGATTTTCAGACGTTTCAACGTATCTGGATAATATACTATTAAAATTAAATTTTTTGGATGCAGAAAAATGTGATGTAGTTGCTACATATGGTTAAATGGTCTCCATGTATACTACTACAACGGTTATTACCACTGTAGTCGATTTGGAGCTAGTTATTGAGCACCTGTTAGTTACGGCACGCATATTCTGTCCAAATTTATTAAATGCTGATCGGCCCTAGTCTTTACAGTTGAAGAATAATATTTTATAAAGTTAATATTTACTGCAAAACGTGCTTTTCAGACGTTTCAACGTATCTGAATAATATACTATTATAATTTAATTTTTTGGAAGCAGAAAAATTGATATAGTAGTTACATATGGTTAAATGGTCTCCATGTATACTACTACAACGGTTATTACCACTGTAATCGATTTTGATCTTGTTATTGAGAACCTGTTAGTTAAGGCACGCATATTCTGTCCAAATTTATTAAATGCTGATCGGCCCTAGTCTTTACGGTGGCAGAATAATATTTTCTGAAGTTAATATTTACTGCAAAACGTGCTTTACAGACGTTTTAACGTATCTGAATATTATTCTTTTAAAATTAAATTTTTTGGATGCAGAAAAATGTGATGTAGTTGCTACATATGGTTAAATGGTCTCCATGTATACTACTACAACGGTTATTACCACTGTAATCGATTTGGAGGTAGTTATTGAGCACCTGTTAGTTACGGCACGCATATTCTGTCCAAATTTATTAAATGCTGATCGGCCCTAGTCTTCACAGTTGAAGAATAATATTTTATAAAGTTAATATTTACTGCAAAACGTGCTTTTCAGACGTTTCAACGTATCTGAATAATATACTATTAAAATTTAATTTTTTAGAAGCAGAAAAATTGATATAGTAGTTACATATGGTTAAATGGTCTCCATGTATACTACTACAACGGTTATTACCACTGTAATCAATTTTGATCTTGTTATTGAGAACCTGTTAGTTAAGGCACGCATATTCTGTCCAAATTTATTAAATGCTGATCGGCCCTAGTCTTTACGGTGGCAGAATAATATTTGATGAAGTTAATATTTACTGCAAAACGTGCTTTACAGACGTTTTAACGTATCTGAATATTATACTTCTAAAATTAAATTTTTTGGATGCAGAAAAATGTGATGTAGTTGCTACATATGGTTAAATGGTCTCCATGTATACTACTACAACGGTTATTACCACTGTAATCGATTTGGAGCTAGTTATTGAGCACCTGTTAGTTACGGCACGCATATTCTGTCCAAATTTATTAAATGCTGATCGGCCCTAGTCTTTACAGTTGAAGAATAATATTTTATAAAGTTAATATTTACTGCAAAACGTACTTTTCAGACGTTTCAACGTATATGAATAATTTACTATTAAAATTTAATTTTTTGGAAGCAGAAAAATTGATATAGTAGTTACATATGGTTAAATGGTCTCCATGTATACTACTACAACGGGTATTACCACTGTAATCGATTTTGATCTTGTTATTGAGAACCTGTTAGTTAAGGCACGCATATTCTGTCCAATTTTATTAAATTCTAATCGGCTCTAGTCTTTACAGTGGCAGAATAATATTTTCTGGAGTTAGTATTTACTGCAAAACGTGCCTTTCTGACGTTTTAACGTATCTGAATATTATACTACTAAAATTAAATTTTTTGGATGCAGAAAAATGTGATGTAGTTGCTACATATGGTTAAATGGTCTCCATGTATACTACTACAACGGTTATTACCACTGTAGTCGATTTGGAGCTAGTTATTGAGAACCTGTTAGTTACGGCACGCATATTCTGTCCAAATTTATTAAATGCTGATCGGCCCTAGTCTTTACAGTTGAAGAATAATATTTGATGAAGTTAATATTTCCTGCAAAACGTGCTTTTCAGACGTTTCAACGTATTTGAATATTATACTATTAAAATTAAATTTTTTGGAAGCAAAAACGTTTGATATAGTAGTTATATATGGTTAAATGGTCTCCATGTATACTACTACAACGGTTATTACCACTATAATCAATTTTGAGCCAGTTATTGAGCACCTCTAAGTTACGGCACGCATATTATGTCCAAATTTATTAAATTATAATCGGCCCTAGTCTTTACAGTGGCAGAATAATATTTTCTGAAGTTAGTATTTACTGCAAAACGTGCTTTACAGACGTTTTAACGTATCTGAATAATAGACTATTAAAATGAAATTTTTTGAATGCAGAAAAATTTAATATAGTAGTTACATATGGTTAAATGGTCTCCATGTATAATACTACAACGGTTATTACCACTGTAATCGATTTGGAGCTAGTTATTGAGCACCTGTTAGTTACGGCACGCATATTCTGTCCAAATTTATTAAATGCTGATCGGCCCTAGTCTTTACAGTTGAAGAATAATATTTTATAAAGTTAATATTTACTGCAAAACGTGCTTTTCAGACGTTTCAACGTATATGAATAATATACTATTAAAATTTAATTTTTTGGAAGCAGAAAAATTGATATAGTAGTTACATATGGTTAAATGGTCTCCATGTATACTACTACAACGGTTATTACCACTGTAATCGATTTTGATCTTGTTATTGAGAACCTGTTAGTTAAGGCACGCATATTCAGTCCAAATTTATTAAATGCTGATCGGCCCTAGTCTTTACAGTTGAAGAATAATATTTTATAAAGTTAATATTTACTGCAAAACGTGCTTTTCAGACGTTTCAACGTATCTGAATAATATACTATTATAATTTAATTTTTTGGAAGCAGAAAAATTGATATAGTAGTTACATATGGTTAAATGGTCTCCATGTATACTACTACAACGGTTATTACCACTGTAATCGATTTTGATCTTGTTATTGAGAACCTGTTAGTTAAGGCACGCATATTCTCTCCAAATTTATTAAATGCTGATCGGCCCTAGTCTTTACGGTGGCAGAATAATATTTTCTGATGTTAATATTTACTGCAAAACGTGCTTTACAGACGTTTTACCGTATCTGAATATTATACTTTTAAAATTAAATTTTTTGGATGCAGAAAAATGTGATGTAGTTGCTACATATGGTTAAATGGTCTCCATGTATACTACTACAACGGTTATTACCACTGTAATCGATTTGGAGGTAGTTATTGAGCACCTGTTAGTTACGGCACGCATATTCTGTCCAAATTTATTAAATGCTGATCGGCCCTAGTCTTTACAGTTGAAGAATAATATTTTATAAAGTTAATATTTACTGCAAAACGTGCTTTTCAGACGTTTCAACGTATCTGAATATTATACTATTAAAATTAATTTTTTTGGATGCAGAAAAATGAGATGTAGTTGCTACATATGGTTAAATGGTCTCCATGTATACTACTACAACGGTTATTACCACTGTAGTCGATTTGGAGCTAGTGATTGAGCACCTGTTAGTTACGGCACGCATATTCTGTCCAAATTTGTTAAATGCTGATCGGCCCTAGTCTTTACAGTTGAAGGATAATATTTGATGAAGTTGATATTTCCTGCAAAACGTGCTTTTCAGACGTTTCAACGTATTTGAATATTATACTATTAAAATTAAATTTTTTGGAAGCAAAAACATTTGATATAGTAGTTATATATGGTTAAATGGTCTCCATGTATACTACTACAACGGTTATTACCACTATAATCAATTTTGAGCCAGTTATTGAGCACCTCTAAGTTACGGCACGCATATTATGTCCAAAATTATTAAATTATAATCGGCCCTAGTCTTTACAGTGGCAGAATAATATTTTCTGAAGTTAATATTTACTGCAAAACGTGCTTTACAGACGTTTTAACGTATCTGAATAATAGACTATTAAAATGAAATTTTTTGGATGCAGAAAAATTTAATATAGTAGTTACATATGGTTAAATGGTCTCCATGTATAATACTACAACGGTTGTTACCACTGTAATCGATTTGGAGCTAGTTATTGAGCACCTGTTAGTTACGGCACGCATATTCTGTCCAAATTTATTAAATGCTGATCGGCCCTAGCCTTTACAGTTGAAGAATAATATTTTATAAAGTTAATATTTACTGCAAAACGTGCTTTTCAGACGTTTCAAAGTATCTGAATAATATACTATTATAATTTAATTTTTTGGAAGCAGAAAAATTGATATAGTAGTTACATATGGTTAAATGGTCTCCATGTATACTACTACAACGGTTATTACCACTGTAATCGATTTTGATCTTGTTATTGAGAACCTGTTAGTTAAGGCACGCATATTCTGTCCAAATTTATTAAATGCTGATCGGCCATAGTCTTTACGGTGGCAGAATAATATTTTCTGAAGTTAATATTTACTGCAAAACGTGCTTTACAGACGTTTTAACGTATCTGAATATTATACTTTTAAAATTAAATTTTTTGGATGCAGAAAAATGTGATGTAGTTGCTACATATGGTTAAATGGTCTCCATGTATACTACTACAACGGTTATTACCACTGTAATCGATTTGGAGGTAGTTATTGAGCACCTGTTAGTTACGGCACGCATATTCTGTCCAAATTTGTTAAATGCTGATCGGCCTTAGCCTTTACAGTTGAAGAATAATATTTGATGAAGTTAATATTTCCTGCAAAACGTGCTTTTCAGACGTTTCAACGTATCTGAATATTATACTATTAAAATTAAATTTTTTGGAAGCAAAAACATTTGATATAGTAGTTATATATGGTTAAATGGTCTCCATGTATACTACTACAACGGTTATTACCACTATAATCAATTTTGAGCCAGTTATTGAGCACCTCTAAGTTACGGCACGCATATTATGTCCAAATTTATTAAATTATAATCGGCCCTAGTCTTTACAGTGGCAGAATAATATTTTCTGAAGTTAATATTTACTGCAAAACGTGCTTTACAGACGTTTTAACGTATCTGAATAATAGACTATTAAAATGAAATTTTTTGGATGCAGAAAAATTTAATATAGTAGTTACATATGGTTAAATGGTCTCCATGTATACTACTACAACGGTTATTACCACTGTAATCGATTTGGAGGTAGTTATTGAGCACCTGTTAGTTACGGCACGCATATTCTGTCCAAATTTATTAAATGCTGATCGGCCCTAGTCTTTACAGTTGAAGAATAATATTTTATAAAGTTAATATTTACTGCAAAACGTGCTTTTCAGATGTTTCAACGTATATGAATAATATACTATTAAAATTTAATTTTTTGGAAGCAGAAAAATTGATATAGTAGTTACATATGGTTAAATGGTCTCCATGTATACTACTACAACGGGTATTACCACTGTAATCGATTTTGATCTTGTTATTGAGAACCTGTTAGTTAAGGCACGCATATTCTGTCCAAATTTATTCAATGCTGATCGGCCCTAGTCTTTACGGTGGCAGAATAATATTTTCTGAAGTTAATATTTACTGCAAAACGTGCTTTACAGACGTTTTAACGTATCTGAATATTATACTTCTAAAATTAAATTTTTTGGATGCAGAAAAATGTGATGTAGTTGCTACATATGGTTAAATGGTCTCCATGTATACTACCACAACGGTTATTACCACTGTAATCGATTTTGATCCTGTTATTGAGAACCTGTTAGTTACGGCACGCATATTCTGTCCAAATTTATTAATTTCTAATCGGCCCTAGTTTTTACAGTGGCAGAATAATGTTTTCTGGACTAAGTATTAACTGGAAGACGTGCTTTTCTGACGTTTTAACGTATCTGAATATTATACTATTAAAATTAAATTTTTTGGATGCAGAAAAATGTGATTTAGTTGCTACATATGGTTAAATGGTCTCCATGTATACTACTACAACGGTTATTACCACTGTAATCGATTTTGAACCAGTTATTGAGCACCTCTAAGTTACGGCACCCATATTATGTCCAAATTTATTAAATTCTAAGCGGCCCTAGTCTTTACAGTGGCAGAATAATGTTTGGTGAAGTTAATATTTCCTGCAAAACGTGCTTTACAGACGTTTCAACGTATCTGAATAATAGACTATTAAAATGAAATGTTTTGGAAGCAGAAAAATTTGATATAGTAGTTACATATGGTTAAATGGTCTCCATGTATACTACTACAACGGTTATTACCACTGTAATCGATTTGGAGCTAGTTATTGAGCACCTGTTAGTTACGGCACGCATATTCTGTCCAAATTTATTAAATGCTGATCGGCCCTAGTCTTTACTGCGGCAGAATAATATTTTCTGGAGCTAGTATTTACTACAAAACGTGCTTTTCAGACGTTTTAACGTATCTGAATAATATACTATTAAAATAAATTCTTTGGATGCAGAAAAATTTGAAATAGTAGTAATGGTCTCCATATATACTACTACAACGGTTATTACCAATGTAATCGATTTTGAGCTTGTTATTGAGCACCTGTTAGTAACGGCACGCATATACTGTCCATATTTATTTAATTCTAACCGGCGCTAGTTTTTACAGGGGCATAAGAATATTTTCTGGAGTTAATATTTACTGGAAAACGTGATTTTCATACGTTTTAACGTATCTGAATAATATACTATTAAAATAAAACTTTTTGGATTCAGAAAAATTTGATATAATAGTTACATATGGTTAAATGGTTTCCATATATACTACTGCAACGGTTATTACCACTGTAACCGCTTTTGAACCGGTTATTGACCACCTGTTAGTAACGGCAGGCATACTCGGCCCTAGGCTTAACAGTGGCAGAATAATATTTTATGCAGTTAATATTTACAGCAAAACGTGCTTTCATGACGTTTCAATGTATCTGAATATTATGCTATTAAAATGAAATTTTTTGGATGCAGCAAAATTTGATATAGTAGTTATATATGGTTAAATGGTCTCCATGTATACTATTACAACGTTTATTACCACTGTAATCGATTCTGAGCTAGTTATAGAGCACCTGTTAGCAACGACACTCATATACTTACTGTCCAAATTTATAAAATTCTGACCGACGCTAGTTTTTACAGGGGCAGAAGAATATTTTAAGGAGTTAATATTTACTGAAAAACGTGCTTTTCAGACGTTTCAACGTACCTAAATAATATGCTATTAAAATTAAATTGTTTGGCTGCTGAAAAATTTGATATAGTTGCTATATATGGTTAAATTTTCTCCATATATACTACTACAATGGTTATTACCACTGTAATCGGTTTTGAGCCAGTTATTGAGCTGATGTTAGTAACGGCACGCATATTCTGTCCACATTTCTTAAATTCTGAAAAGTCCTTGTCATTACAGTGGCAGAATAATATTTTCTGGTGTTAATATTTACTGAAAAACGTGCTTTTCAGACGTTTCAACGTACCTGAATAATATACTATTAAAATAAAATTTTTTGGATGTAGGAAAATTTGAAATAGTAGTAATATATGGTTAAACAGTCTCCATATATACTACTTCAACGGTTATTACACTGTAATCGATTTGGAGCTAGTTATTGAGCAATTGTTAGTAACGGCACGCATTTTATGTCCAAACTGATTAAATTCTGCCCGGCGCTAGTTTTTACAGGGGCAGAAGAATATTTTATGGAGTTAATATTTACCGCAAAACTTACTTTTCAGACGTTTTAACGTATCTGATTATTATACTATTAAAATTAATTTTTTTGGATGCAGAAAAATTTGATATAGTAGTAATATATGGTTAAATGGTCTCCATATATACTATTACAACGGTTATTACCAATGTAATCGATTTTGAGCTAGTTATTGAGCACCTGTTAGTTACGGCACTCATATTCTGTCCAAATTTATTAAATTCTGACCGGCGTTAGTTTTACAGGGGCAGAAGAATATTTTATGGAGTTAATGTTTACCGTAAAACTTGCTTTTCAGACGTTTTAACGTATCTGAATAATATACTATTAAAATTAAATGTTTTGGATGCAGAATAATTTGATATAGTTGCTATATATGGTTAAATGGTCTTCATATATACTACTACAACGGTTATTAACACTTTAATCGAATTTGAGCCAGTTATTGAGCACTTGTTAGTAACGGCACTTATATTCTGTCCAAATTTATTAAATTCTGATTGGCCCTAGTCATTACAGTGGCAGAATAATATTTTCTGGAGTTAATATTTATTGCAAAACGTGCTTTTCAGACGTTTTAATGTATCTGAATTATATACTATTAAAATTAAAGTTTTTGGATTTAGAAGAATATTATATAGTAGTTATATATGGTTAAACGGTTTTCATATATACTACTGCAACAGTTATTACCACTGTAATCAATTCTTAGTGAGTTATTGAGCACCTGTTAGTAACGGCACGCATACTCTGTCCAAATTATTAAATTATGATCGGCCGTAGTCTTTAGGGTGGCAGAATAATATTTTCTGGAGCTAGTAGTTACTGCAAAACGTGATTTTCAGACGTTTTAACGTATCTGAATAATATACTATTAAAATTAAATGTTTTGGTTCCAGAAAAATTTATATAGTAGTAATATATGGTTAAATGGTCTCCATATATACTACTACAACGGTTATTACAAATGTAATCGACTTTGAGCTATAGTACGTTTTTTTCCTATCAAAATTTTCAAGGTCAAGATAAAATTGGTAAAACTGCTCGTTTTAAATTATTAGAAAATTTATTTTCGTCAGGTTGTTCTGTAAACGACTTTTGTCACTTTGACATTTAAAATTAAATTGTCAGTTTTTCTTTTTTGAAACTAAATTAAATATAGTGAAGTGTGCAGAGGAACTGTTGGATCTGCATCTTAACACACCAGAAGAAGACGTTTACGAAAGATTAGCAAGATCTTTTGATGTACATAGAACTTTAATGCCAGATTTTAAATTTCCCACCAATGTTTAGTTCTATAAAGTTACTAAAAAAAATTTTGATAACATGTATTTTTTAAAGGAATCCAAGTAATGCCAACATAAACCCTAAATTATTTGACCTTGAAAATTTTTATAGGAAAAAAACGTACTTTAGTTATTGAGCACCTGTTAGTAGCGGCACGCATATTCTGTCCAAATTTATTAAATTCTGACCGGCGCTAGTTTTTACAGGAGCAGAATAATACTTTCTGGAACTAGTATTTATTGCAAAATATGCCTTTCAGACGTTTCAACGTATTTGAATAATATAATATTAAAATTAAATTTTTTGGAAGCAGAAAAAATTGATATAGTAGTAATATATGGTTAAATGGTTTCCATATAAACTACTACAATGGTTATTATTACCAATGTAATCGATTTTGAGCTAGTTATTGAGCACCCGTTAGTAACGGCACACATATTCTCAGAAATTGATTAAATTCTGCCTTTCGCTAGCTTTTACAGGTGCAGAAGAATATTTTATGGAGTTAATATTTACTGCAAAACGTGCTTTTCAGACGTTTCAACGTAACTGAATAATATACTAATAAAATGAAATTTTTTGAATGCGGAAAAATTTGATATAGTTGCTATATATGGTTAAATGCTCTCCATATATACAACTACAACTGTTATTACCACTGTAATCGATTTTTAACCAGTTCTTGACCACCTGTTAGTGACGGCACGCATATTCTGTCCAAATTTATTAAATTCTATCGGGCTGTAGTCTTTACTGTGGCAGAATAATATTTTTTGTAGTTAATATTTACTGAAAAACGTGCTTTTCAGACGTTTCAACGTATTTGAATAATATACTACTAAAATTAAATTTTTTGGAAGCAGAAAAAATATATGGTTAAATGGTCTCCAAATATACTACTGCAACGGTTGTTACCACTGTAATCGATTTGTAGTGAGTTATTCAGCACCTGTTAGTAACGGCACGCATATTCTGTCCAAATTTATTAAATTCTGATCGGCCCTAGTCTTTAGGGATGCAGAATAATATTTTCTGGAGCTAGTATTTACTGCAAAATGTGCTTTTCAGACGTTTCAACGTATTTGAATTATATACTATTAAAATTTAATTTTTTGGAAGCAAAAAAATTTGATATAGTAGTAATATATGGTTAAATGGTTTCCATATATACTACTACAACGGTTATTACCAATGTAACCGATTTTGAGCTAGTTATTGAGCACCTGCTTGTAACGGCACGCATATTCTGTCCAAATTTATTAAATTCTGCCCGGCGCTAGCTTTTACAGAGGCAGAAGAATATTTTCAGGAATTAATATTTACTGCAAAACGAGCTTTTCAGTCGTTTTAATGTATCTAAAAAATATATTATTGAAATAAAACCTTTTGGAAGCAGAAAAATTTGATATAGTTGCTATATATGGTAAAATGGTATTCATATATACTACTACAATTGTTATTACCGCTGTAATCGATTTTGAGCCACCTATTGAGCACCTGTTAGTAACGGCACGCATATTGTGTCCAAATTTATTTAATTCTGATCGGCCCTAGTCTTTACAGTGGAGTTAACAGTTACTGCAAAACGTACTTTTCAGACTGTTTAACGTATCTGAATAATATGCTATTAAAATTAAGTTGTTTGGATGCTGAAAAATTTGATATAGTTGCTATATATGGTTAAATGGTCTCCATATATACTACTACAATGGTTATTACCACTGTAATCGGTTTTGATATAGTTATTGAGCTGCTGTTAGTAACGGCACACATATTCTGTCTACATTTCTTTAATTCTGAAAAGCCCTAGTCTTTGCAGTGGCAGAATAATATTTTCTGGAGTTTACATTTACTGCAAAACATGCTTCTCAGACGTTTTAACGTATCTGAATAATTTACTATTATAATTAAATTTTTTGCATGCAGAAAAATTTGATATAGTAGTAATATATGGTTAAATGGTCTCCATATATACTACTACAAAGGTTATTAACAATGTAATCGATTTTGAGCTAGTTATTGAGCACCTGTTAGTAATGGCACCAATTTTCTATCCAAATTTATTAAATTCAGACCGGCGCTAGTTTTTACAGGGGCAGAATAATATTTTCTGGAGTTTACATTTACTGCAAAACATGCTTCTCAGACGTTTTAACGTATCTGAATAATATACTATTATAATTAAATTTTTTGCATGCAGAAAAATTTGATATAGTAGTAATATATGGTTAAATGGTCTCCATATATACTACTACAAAGGTTATTAACAATGTAATCGATTTTGAGCCAGTTATTGAGCTCCTGTTAGTAACGGCACTCATATTTTGTCCACATTTATTAAATTCTGAAAAGCCCTAGCCTTTGCAGTGGCAGAATAATATATTTTGGAGTTAATATTTACTGCAAAACTTACTTTTCAGACGTTTTTACGTATCTGAATAATATACTATTAAAATTAAATTTTTTTGATGCAGCAAAATTTGATATAGTAGTTAGATATGGTTAAATGGTCTCCACATATACTACTACAATGGTTATTACCACTGTACTCGATTTGAAACTAGTTATTGAGCACCTGTTAGTAACGGCACGCATATTCTGTCCAATTTATTAAATTATGATAGGCTCTAGTCTTTACGGCAGCAGAATAATATTTTCTGGAGCTAGTAATTACTGCAAAACGTGCTTTTTAGTCGTTACAACGTATCTGAATAATATACTATTAAAATTAAATCTTTGGTTGCAGAAAAATTTGATATTGTAGTAGTATATGATTAAATGGTCTCCATATATACTACCATATTACCACTGTAATCGATTTTGAGCCAGCTATTGAGCACCTGTTAGTAACGGCACGCATATTTTGTCCAAATTTATTAAATTCTGACCGGCGCTAGTTTTTGCAGGGGCAGAAGAATATTTTCTGGAGTTAACATTTACTGCAAAACGTACTATTCAGACGTTTTGGCGTATCTAAATAATATACTATTGAAATTAAATTTTTGGATGCAGAAAAACTTAATATAGTAGTTAGATATGGTTAAATGGTCTCCACATATATTACTACAACGGTTATTACTAATGTAATCGATTTTGAACCAGTTATTGAGCACCTGTTAGTAATGGCACCCATATTCTATCCAAATTTATTAAATTCTGACCGGCGCTAGTTTTTACAGGGGCAGAAGAATATTTTCTGGAGTTAACATTTACTGCAAAACTTACTTTTCAGACGTTTTAACGTATCTGAATAATATACTATTAACACTAAATTTTTTGATGCAGCAAAATTTGATATAGTAGTTAGATATGGTTAAATGGTCTCCACATATACTACTACAACGGTTAATACCAATGTAATCGATTTTGAGCCAGTTATTGAGCACCTGTTAGATACGGCACGCATATTCTGTCCAGATTTATTAAATTATTGATCGGCTCTAGTCTTTACAGTGACAGAATAATATTTTCTGGAGTTAATATTTGCTGCAAAACGTGTTTTTCAGACGTTTTAACGTATCTGAATAATATGCTATTAAAATTAAATTTTTTGGATACAGAAAAATTTGATATAGTAGTAATATATTGTTAAATTGTCTCCATATATACTACTACAAAGGTTATTGCCAATGTAATCGATTTTGAGCTAGTTATTGAGCACCTGTTAGGAATGGCACCCATATTCTATCCAAATTTATTAAATTCTGACCGGCGCTAGTTTTTACAGGGGCAGAAGGATATTTTCTGGAATTAATATTTACTGCAAAACGAGCTTTTCAGTCGTTTTAATGTATCTGAAAAATATACTATTGAAATAAATCCTTTTGGAAGCAGAAAAATTTGATATAGTTGCTATATATGGTAAAATGGTATTCATATATACTACTACAATTGTTATTACCACTGTAATCGATTTTGAGCCAGCTATTGAGCACCTGTTAGTAACGGCACGCATATACTGTCCAAATTTATTAAATTCTGATAGGCCCTAGTCACTACAGTGGCAGAATATTATCTGGAATTAGTAGTAGGGATACCTCACTTCTGGAACACTTCAAGGTCACCGATTGGAGGCTGACAGACTTTCACTTCTGGATATTGCGCAACATTAACCTCAGGGGGCAAAGCCCCAGCCGCCATATTGTGGGGCCCGCATGCGCAACACCAACCCCAGGGCGCAGAGCCCTAGCCGCCGGGGCCCCCATGTTTTTTTAAAATAAAAATGCAAATTTAAGGCTAATGTGCAAGTTCGAGAGCGGAGCAAGTTTCAAGGTCACACCAACCCCGAGGGGCAAAGCTCCAGTCGCCGGGGGGCCCGCATCAGGTTTTTTGTTTATTTAAGGCTAATTTATTCCAGCGCTGCGGTTAACTGTCAAATTTTGATGAGCGTGGGATGCGGAAAGGTGTCATCTTCATTAGCTTGAGTGCCATCTTCATAATGCCAAATGTCAAAGTTTATCGGAGTCTGTGCCGCCATATTGTGGGGCCCCCTTGAGCAAGTTAGAGGCCGGAGAAAGCCTCAGCCGCCGGGCCCGGGGGCAAAGCCCCAGCAGCCGGGTCTCCTTGTGCAAGTATATATTTTCGGGTAAATTTTTATTGTAGAAATGTAAGATATTGCGTAACATGTTCTGGATATTGCGCAACATCAGCCTCGAGGGGCAGAGCCCCAGCCGCCGGACCCCCATGTTCAAGTATATATTTTCGGGTAATTTTTTAAAGCCAAATATCAAAGTTTATCGGTATCTGTCAGACACCGGGGCAGAGCTCCAGCCGCCGGGCCCGCATGCGCAATATCAACCCTAGGCCAAATGTCAAAGGTTATCGGAGTCTGTCAGACTCCAAAAATCTATCTTTCTCTCTCTAACACATAGGTTTCTACAAAATCCATCTTTCTCTCTCTAACACATAGGTTTCTATAGGTATCTCTATCTACATAACATAAAAATGTAGGAGCGGAGGAAGTTTCAAGGTCACATCAACCCCAGAGGGCAGAGAGGATGCAAAGGTGTCATCTCCGGAGCCCCATGTTCAAGTATATATTTTCGGGTAAATTTTTTAAAGCCAAATGTCAAAGTTCATCGGAGTCTGTCAGACCCCGGGGGGCAATGCAAATATAAGGCTAATCTATTTCAGCGCCGTGGCTAACTGACAAATTTTGATGAGCGTGGGAACCGGAAGTGCAAATTTAAGGCTAATTTGTCATAACCTAAATCTTTTATCTCTTATCTCGCTGCGCAAGGCGGAAGGGGGGCGGCGCAGACTCCGGGGAAAAGCCCCAGCTGCTGGAACCCCCCATGGTCTGGTTATTGTACATTTAAATAGAATACCAAGTACTAAACACTCTTAATAAAAATGCAGATTTAAGGCCAATTAGTCGTTCGTCATTCAACCCTTATCTTACTGCAAGGGGCCGGAGGAGGTAGAGGGAAGATTCAATGTCGCATCATCTTTTGTATATTAAAATAGAATACCCAGTACTGAACATTTTTAATAAAATGTAAATTTAAGGCCAATTTGTCGTTTGTCATTTAACCCTTATGCGCGTAAGCCACATCCACATATTTTTACAGGGGGCGCCTAACAAACCCCAGTGCCATTGTAGCCTACTAAATGAAAGCGCGCCGGCAGTACACGGTTAATGAAATTAACATTCGCCAAAGTTTATAATTGCACTAGCATGATATTAACCGCCTTAAATTTGAAAGTATGAATTTAAGGTCAGCACTAATTATTAAGATCAGTTACAGCAGCGTTAATACAAGAGAAATTACACCACTGCTGCTTCAGAAATAGATCTGGTTAATTTGCATATCATAACAACATAATTAGTAGGAGAAACGACATTATTTAAATCGTGCTGCAATTAACGACATTGTCGTTTTGTTACATGTGTTGACCGCGGCTATTCATAATGTATACCCGGCAAAAAATCGAAGGTCGGGCTACGCTAAATTGTAAATATGTTTTGTATGCCTATGCAGCGATGTTAGTTATTATATATTTTGTTTTACGTACACCTCCTAAAATCAATATGTTAAAACAGGAACCATGTTTTTTTATTTAAAACATTATTTAATTACAACAATCTAATACTAGGTATTAACAACTACATTTGCATATAAAGTTCCGGAATAATTCATTACCGCCAATCTTGCAATAACAATGTAATAAAAATTACGTGAAGTCCTGGTGCTTTAGATGTTAAACAAAATACATACCAGGGGCCATTATTCCAATATATAGTGTTTTCGCAAATGAAAAACATTGGACAAGGCGCAGTAACAAATAGATTGCTAATGATGCATGCAGGCCGGTTGTTCTTCTATCTCGACGATATGTTTGTTAATGTAATTTCTTAAAAATGCGGCCTTTTCACGTCCTTTTACGTATATAACATCGGCATATCGAACAAGTCGTTGAAGGATCTTCGAAAACATGAAGACCGGAGTAAACCCTTCGCTCCAATTAATGCAGTGGTGATTGTTCATGAGCCATTTTGCTTTCGGGCTAAAATTCTTATCGCTTGTCCTGAAGCTTTGCAAATCTATTATAACAAAGTTCTTGCTGTTTTCGACCATTTTTAAAATATAATTCGCTTAATTCAGATGCAAGCACAATTTTGTCAACGCTCGTAACGATTTATGCATATATAGGAAATCCGCTTTAAAAATAGAGAATGTGAATTTACTTAAAGCAAAAATTAATTATGTTTATTCGTTATCAAGGATACCTTTTACTCTTGCAACCGTTTATTTAGATTTTTAATATTTATAGGTTAACTATTACATCCGCTACGTTTGCTTAATTAATTCCTTTTACTTAGATTTTTAACATTTATAGGCCGCTAGTTGTACAGTATATATAGGTTTTTATTTCATATTACACTAGTTTCAAAATAGAATTAATTACAAATCGAATTCTTTTTCGGATAGGCTAACAGTGCCGAGCACCAATTTTAAGAACAAGCGAAATGGAGGAAACGATTGAAGTATAAGCAAGACATTTATTTCGCGTATTTACTTGTTAATGGAGCGCAATTCATTTGACCTATATAGTGAGCGTACATTGTCTAATGTGTTTTTAGCCGGATTTTAGTAAATTGGCCCTGTTAACATTAATAAAAAATTATTCAAATTGATACAGAGTAAATTACATTTAATTACAATAATAACAGGTACATTGAAAAGTGCATACTGCAGTAAAAGTCCGCTAAAATGAATAATTCGAAGAATCTTGATATTTCCAATCTAACTAAAAATGTGCAGCTAATTTACTTAAAGCAAAAAGTATTTAATATATTCGTTGCATAGCGCACTAACAAGGATACCGTTTATTTAGTAGAATTTTTTATTTTAACTGGCCTTTCAAGTAGTAGATAAGTATTATTCGCAAATCAAACATGAATAAGGTTTATCACCTCGATGTGTCTTCATGTGCTCCACTAATAAAACCTTTCTCTGCTGCTTTATACTCCCAAAGACAACACATGCAAAATCAATTGAATCGAAGGATAATCTACCTGTGCATAATTAGAAAGGTGGTTACTTGTTTATTGCGGAGTAGATTTTTTAATAATTCTAGAGAAAGCCAAGGCCAACTAATGTAATAACGCTGACATTTTTCCGGGTAGCTTATTCCTATATAAAGGACTGTTCTTTGTTCATATTATATTAGTACCAATTAGTACTTTTAGTTAAAAACGATCATAAAATGAATTCATTTTTCGAACAAGTTAACAGCATCGGGCTTCTAGAGTTTAAGTCAATATTAAAAATAAGCGAAATGCGAATAAACAAAAACTACATTATCGAAAATATTCAATCGGGTAATCATCCACAATTTAGACGGAACGTTTTCATTGAAACCGAGGATGTACGAATATACCTTCCAAAACGAATTTCTAAAAGAATTACGGATAAAGATATAACTAAAATTAACAAATCCGCGAAAAAATACGCTCTGGTTTTTATTGGTCGCAAAAATGTGTCTAAAGGGTCCGATGCCAACTTGGTCAAATTTGTGGAACTTTAGGATGTATACAGGTAAAACTCGCTATTGTAGTTTATAAGGGGTATGGCACTAACTTAGTAAATTTGCCCAGGTAAAACAACCAATTGCTTATTGTACTAATCTTTTAAATGAACATTTTAAAAACTTGCCGTTTTTATTACAGCTCAAACTGGAATGTAAAAGTTAAGCGCTATTTTCAATCTACGCAGATGTGGAAAAACAAAAGACCGGTGTTCCAAAAATACTAAGATTTATCAAAACAACCAATTGCTTATGCTATTAATTTATGGACCATTAAGATATGACAAACAACCAATTTTTAAAAATAAACATTTATAAAAAGTTGTCGTTTTTATTACAGCTCATACTAGAATGTAAAAGTGAAGGTTTCCACATAATATAGAAACGCTATTTGCAATATATGCAGATATGAAGAAACAAAAGACCGAGATTTATCAAAAACACGTTCATATGATAATAGTTTATTGACTTCTTATTATATTTTGCCTCGCATTGAAATTTTGTATATCTAATAATAATAAATATACGAAAAGAAGCGGCTTTTGTATAATAATTAGTTAAGTCTCCTACCTGTAGAAAAACAACAACAACAACCAAACCTGATGAAGGACCTCGGGTTAGGCAACCAGCTGACCGAGGTGAAATAAATAGAAAGGTGAAAGAAGAGTTTTAAGACAGTATTTAATGTTGATACCATTAAACAAATATATTAGTGTGTAGCAACATTCTGTGCGACGTGTATCTATTAAACACGTAAAATGTATCAAATGTTTGTTTTATTGTTAGTAGTAGGATATGCAGTTGTCAGCCAACAGAACTGTAACGAAACAGTTGAAGTTATCAAATACCTACAGAGTTTTGGGTTTTTGGAATCGAGCAACAACGAAAGTGAACATGGTTTAACATCAACAAAATTAATTGGAAATTCTGAGGCTTTCACATCTGCATTAAACACATTTCAAGCCCGCTACGATTTACCAATATCAAATACTATTAATACGGAAACTTTGAATTTAATGAAGCAGCCTAGATGCGGTGTTAAAGATATAATAGGGTTATTTCAAGTGCATAAGTCAAAGTGGAATGCACATGTTATAACGTGGAATTTTCAGCCGACTACCGCCGAACTACTTCATGTGGCCAATAGGGCTTTCAGCATATGGTCGCAATATACAAACCTAGAATTTCAGTTTACGTACAATAGAACCGCTATGATGGCAATCTCTATGAGAGATAAGTATCACACACATACAACAATTGATAAAGTGTGCGGGTT
The DNA here is from genome assembly GCA_940337035.1 of Agriotes lineatus. Taxonomy (NCBI): domain Eukaryota; kingdom Metazoa; phylum Arthropoda; class Insecta; order Coleoptera; family Elateridae; genus Agriotes; species Agriotes lineatus. The sequence goes on along the minus strand of CALNHX010005930.1, from coordinate 66,853 downwards.
TGACTTTGAGGATGGCATACTAGGTCACTCTTACTTTCCAGGGCCCGAACAGAAACCAGTTGAAGTGCATATTAATACACCGGTTAATTGGTATACCGGAGTGGATGGTATTGTACCTGAAGGTCAAACAAGTCTTCTTTCAATCTTAACTCATGAAATAGGACATGCTTTAGGCATGCGTCATTCGGCTGTGAAAAAGTCTATCATGTATTCGTATTATCGGGCACCAAGCAACTTGTCAAACATTGGCCTCTCTCAAGATGATATACTGGGGATACAAAGTGTATATGAAAAAAAACCGAAGAGTCAAACTATTATTACGGCGCGTTCTACAAGCACAACTGTTGGGGCAATTACGGCGCGTCCCACTACTACTACTACTACTACTACTACTAAACGTCAGCAAGACACGCTAGAAAAACAGACAGAAAGGAAACCGGATCTATGCGCTTTAACTAAAACAGTAGATAAATTTCTAATAGTTAATCAAAAATTCTATATATTCTATGGAAAGTATGTATGGATGATAAATTTAGGCGAAAAGACGTATAACGAACCGCTTTTGCTTGCTGACTGGTTAACGTTTTTACCTAAAAATTTTACAGAAATTGATGCAGTATATAAGCGGCCTAATGGGCAAATAGTGTTTTTCATAGACAAATATATTTATGCGATGGAATTTCCTTCGATGCAACTTGTACATGGTTATCCAAAACTAAACACAGTTCTAGGCCAACGTAATATAATTGAGATAAACGGCGTACTTAATACGTACTCTGGTCGGACGTACATCTTTTATGAGCCGAACCTTTACATGGAAGTGGACGAAAGTAGTTTTAAATACTCAAAACTCGGTACGACTAACAAAGATTGACCAGGGGTACCCATTGACTTTAAATCTGTTTTTCGATATACGAACGGGCACATATATTTCTTTAATAAAAAGAATTTTTATGAATACAACGAATTTTCAGGTACACTAGTTCAAGCCGGTAAAAAGAATCTCGATATTTTCAGTTTGAATTGTCCGCACGAAGCCATTTTACAGCAATTATATAATCTAGTAACAAATCTAATGGCATTGGAAAACGTAGGATCGCATTAGCGTGCCTCGATTTATAGGATAATTAAGAGGTTTAAACAGGTATCCGTACAATACGGTAAAAATCAGTTATGCTAGGATCCTTGACCGACCAGAAGATGAGGTGCGCATATGCATAAAAAGACGATTAGAAATAAGGTTAATTGTAGAGTGAAAATATTTAATAAAGGCATTTATGAAATATCTGTGTGTTATTTGTGTAAGAGGCACGAGTATACATATGTTAGCCACGGACAGACAGACAGGCAGATAGAGCAGCGTCTTCGTGTGTTAGACGGAGATGTTCAAAATGGCGCATTTAACAGCTCTTTGTATAAATATGAATACATTTAGTAATATTTCGGTGGTTTTATTTCAAAGTTATAAGCGCTCTTAGTGGCTGCTGTGATCTTCGAGAGTGTGACCTTGAATTTTTATAGATTATAAAGACCATTTGAATGATTCCGTTGTGTTTCATAATTTTAGCCAGTAAAAGCTATTCCCCTAAACAAGGAGCGCTATATTTCTTTTACGAAAACTAACGACGGAGATGGTATTAAATTTAAATTTATAGATTAGTTTTCGATTTAAGAATTCTTCTTTAGAAAGATTGGCATCCTATTTGTAACCGGCAAACCCTAATCTTTTAGTTAGTGTATTATTAAATCTGAACTCCTCGGTAGAAACACTGAATACAATTAATCGTGTGGCTGATGTAAAAGAAACCAGCATCTGCCAACAATTCTGGAGTTTAACTCCAATCGCTAAATGTCCATAGTAGTTTACAAAATGTGAATATCGAGGTTCTGAGATCATAACGGCAATTGACTAACTATGTATAATTCAAGATCACAGACAGACAGACAGACAGACAGACAGACAGACAGACAGAAAGACAGACAGCCAGGCAGACAAACAGACAGGTTTAAACCAAGAAGGTCTACCGAGAACAGAGAGCATATGTCTGACTATCTGTCTATCTGTCTGTCTGTCTGTCTGTCTGGCTGTCTGTCTGTCTGAGAAAAGACCTGTTCAGACTTGTTCTCATTGACTACTAAATAAATCATTGACTGTCGAATAAATTGTGGCAGTCTGATTGTAACATGGAAGCCGTCGCCTCTTTGGAAGAGAAATATTACTACGAGTATAATTTCCACGAATTTTTACATTTATTTCCTTGGTTTGGTTGTGATCGTATGGATACCACCGTTACGCTAGATGGGCATCCGGACTTTAATACTGATACAAAGCTACGACTCCCAGACGGGTGGGATTGGTGTTATGACTGCGTGATAAAGCCCACAGAAGAGCATTTAAACTTTTTGGATTAGAACGTAAATGTGTGAAGAAAATCGTATATGATTTATGGTGATGTCCGCCTACCCATCTGTTGCGATCTCCTCGAAGACAGAGATGACAACAACAACATCTCTCTAGCGCAATAATTGGCTGATGCATAATATAAATATTTGTAATTTTATACATGTATACGTTTTAGACAAAATAGGACGTGAAAAGGCCGCATTTTTAAGAAATTACACCAACAAACACATCTTTGAGATAGCAGAACAACCGACACTGCCTGCTTCAAAACCGGCATGCATGCATCATTTACAATCTCTTTGTTACTGCGCTTTGTCCAATGTTTATCATTTACATAAACACTATGTGATGCAATATGTATCTGGCCCTGAAATGTATAATTAAAGGTAAATAAAAAACGTGTTTTATTCATTTTACAGTTCTAAGTAATAATGACCTTGTGGAATGGTATCTATTCTGCTTCTTTTAACATATTTATTTTCACAAATTTATATTGTTATGATTATTAGTAATACACTAATCTAAGACCTAAACATAATAATTCTTAGAAATAGAAACAGTAACATCAGAAGCAGATTAATATAACAGATTCTCTTCCAAATTCTATTGTAAACAATTTGTTGTCTGTTTAATATTACATATTTTAATTTTTTTAACGGAAAACGCGTCGTCTAGGATACTGTTGTTTTTCAGGAAAAAGTCAATACATGCACAATAACATACAAAAACCTGCATTTACTAAATATTACTCGTTATGCAGTTGTAGCATTTAGGTTTAGAACACGGCAGCTGCAGATAATCCTGCAAAACAAGGGCATCGAAAAACGTTTAATTTTATGTATATGAAATATACAATTACAATATAAGGTAATTAATAAGTTATGCCGCTATTTTATTGACAATCTTTAATTATGGTTAACAAACTGCCTTCACACGTCATTTCCATTAAGCAGATAATATTCTGTAGCTGGTTTGAAAAGTCCTTGTTATCTGCGAGCAATTGAATTTCGCTGCAGATTTTAGTTTTTATTTAATTCTTCTCTTCACAACTGCCAGCGATGTTATAGCAGAGAGGTTGAAGTACAAGTGTATTTTTAAGATGAAAAATGGCCCTATTGTAGAACGATTTAAAGTTTTGAGCAGTCAATAGTTTAATCCTGTAGTTTATAACATTAGAGATTCGAAAGAGTTGCTTCCACTCGTGAAAATCTAATTCAAGTTTAAAAACATCTTTTTCGCTGACCTTTGATAATAGTCCGGTATTATCGGTTTTTTCGTCGTAATATAGGTTAAGGTTGCCTAATGCCATTAATCCGTGCTCTTTCTTGTCTAAAATGATTGATTTAAAGTGTAGTAGCATTTCTCATTCGTCTGGTTTTAGTACTATCCTGTCGCAGGAACAATATCCATAAAGGGTACATGTAATTCGAATGATCACTTCGCCGTCTCGCATAATTCCAACGTGAATTTCTTTTTGGCAAATATCGTAACGTTTGGATTCGCGCAGAATGTAAACCGTGCGGCAATAGATTGATGCACAACTAAAGTCAAAGCCCATTGTTGTTGATTTGATATATAAGCGTACTGCTATTACTACTAATAAGTACACACGTCAATGCAACTCGGCAATCGAAGTGCAATTAAAACTTTACATAGAAACGAAAAGAAATTCCATTAATTACCACCGCGTCGCCACTAATTAGCACTATCCCGATCGAGGACGGAAACTTAACTAATTATTATACAAAAAAGGTAAATAAAAAACAACAACTTTTATAAACGTGTTTTATTTTACATTTTTATGGAATAATGACCCCATGGGATGGTATCTATTCTATTTTCTAATATATGGCGTTTATCATCTAAAGCACTAAGAGCTACCTTAGTCTGCCTTACACTATGTACATTATGCTTAGTAGATGTTATTAAATTTTGATTTCTGTAAATTTCGACTTCGTCCTGCAAACATTTCAAGTAATCGTCAAAGCAGATTGTATTTTTTACCACACAACTCTTTGCACCTTTTGCTTTTTTTACTACTTTGGTTTTGTTGGTGTTACTGTCCACCTTGAGGCTGTAAAGTTTACTCTTCAAGCCCATAAATTCTGTCATTATTTCCCCATTATTTTCGTCCTTCATCAAACCTAACACTTTTTTGTTTACTCTAGGGATGTCAAATACATTATTTTCCGGATAATCTGAAGTGTCAAATTTATGTAAATCTTGCTTTATAATCTCGTAAACATTTTCGGAAGTAATTTCGTAGATTAGCGAGTCAGTGTCTGTGTATAGAAGCTTGCAATTTTGGGGGGACACAAATTTTGGATAAATCTAAAATACACATTCCTATGTAGACAGGTTTCATAAACCAAATTTCCGTTTTCTTTAGTTCAATTGCCACAATATGTTTATCGAATATGGACCTACTATGATAATTTGGTTTCGAAATATAATACCTAGCTCCGAAACGGCCGTCCCACCTGGAAACTAATTTGATGTTTTTATGTTTTCTCACATTTTGCATAGTCTTGCCAAAAACAGCGTTATTCATTAATTTATAAAGGTTTTTTTCAAACTCGTTCCTCTCTGCGGATCTCAATTTTGTATTTAGATCGATGTATTGTTTTAACCAGGGTGATTGGTCGAATGTTAAAATGCGATGAATTCTAACAAGTTTTAAACCAGCCGCCAAACACTGCTTCAAATTACGATAATGTATGACATATTTTTCCTTGTTATATAAAGTAGTTAGCATTTTTTTTTGTTTTGAGCCAGGAGGATAGCCGTGTTCGGAACAAAAAGGTAAACTTTTGTGTGGGTCATGTAACGTTTGCGGATACTCTAAATCAACTTCTAGTATGTACCCTTTTGAAGCATCGTCAGCTATAGCGTTAACATTAAAATTTTCAACTTCAAAATCAGAGAGCCATCTAAAGCCCTTATATGGAAGAGCCTGACTCAACCCCCATCCGTACAAGTTGTTGACGTCATAATACATCAGGTACTTAAGTGCTTTAGAAGGGTCGAACTGACCATCTTTCATAAAGTGATTATTTGCTTTACTATACCTACTAATACATTGACAAATCCCTCCTCGAATTCCTTTTTCTATAAAAAGAAGCATATTTATATCGGAAAGGAGTTTTAATTGAATTTTAGTATACTTTAACATTGCATCCCAAGTGAAACCGGGTGTTGTGTAATACCAGGCCGGATCTAAACCGTATGTATCAAAACAACTTCTTCTAAAGTTTTCAAATACATCCGCCAATAATAATATGTCTGTTTTCAGGTACAGGTCCGAATAGTCGCCTAAATTCTTAATTTGAAATGTTTGCCAAACAGTTTGAGCATGCTGATAATCGTTTTCGCTTATATCGGAATCTGTTAATCTACTAAAAAAATGGTCTTTAGCCGGAAGCGACTCTTCCTCAAATTTTTCATAATTTGTCATATATTCGTAAGGATAAACCCCCTTCTTGGAAAGCAAGAAAATTTTAAAATTATCCAAATGCCAATTTTGTTCCCTCAAAATTTTAAAATCACCCGGTTGCAAATAGGATGCCAATTTTTCTAAAGAAGAATTCATAAATCGAAACGAATCTATAAATTTAAATTTAATACCATCTCCGTCGATAGTTTTCGTAAAAGAAATATAGCGCTCCTTGTTTAGCGGCAACAGGCTTATATTACTGGGTATAGCTTTAACTAGGGTTTTAACAAAGGAGTGACTATCGTAACCGCTAAAATTATGAAACACCACGGGAATAATTCTAGGTGTTTTATAATTTAGATTGCAATTACTATGAGCGGGTCCCCTAAATTTTCCAGTCATGTGGCAATAATCAAGCACGCGTTTTCTCACTTCTGGCTCATCCCCTAAAACGAATTCCTGTTGGCAAATATGACAGACCGGGGCTAGAAGAGCTTCATTTTTCTGTTGTTCACTAATTTGCATTGGTTTGTAGCGGTTAAAATATTGTTTTAAATTGCCCGAAATATTTTGTAATTCATTTACATACCATTCAATACAATCTGCTCCGCGATAGCTTCGAAAATAGCTCAGCGAATTATCAAAAGTACAGTGCAGATAGTAACCAATGCTACACGCTTCATGGTCTTGATACCTGGCTGTACTTTTGTTCACCGGGCTATCGTTTACCTCCTTAAGAATGGCCTCCAGGTCGCTGTAAACAATAAAAGGACAAAGTTCCTTATAACTAAAATCCTTAAATTCTAAAAACGTGCCGGGCTCGGGAAGATTCACTTTGCACTTGTTCATGGCTATACAGTCCACCGTATGTGCGCCAAATTTATTTTCACTTCCAAAATACTGAAGACATCTATCACAAATGAATTTCTTATATCTGTTTTTTGACAGTTGCGAACTCACCAGTCTGGACAAATTTTTAATTAAACAGAAATGCAGCTTGACAGACGGCACGTCTTCGTCGTCTTCTTCTTCCATGTCTGGTTCCATCCCATATTGTTGGTTAATTTCGTATTTTTCATCTTCATAATATTCTTGTATCATTAAGAGGTTAATGTGAACGGCTTGCTTGTTTGAAGTCAAATAGGCTGGCGACGTAGAGTAAAGTTGTTCCCTCACGCTAAGAACATACACATTGACTGATACATTGTTTTGTTTCTCAAATTTCGGAATCTGTCTTAGCGTCATTGGAAACTCGATGCCCTCCAAATTTAAATGGTCTCTATAATCTGGATAACTCCAAACACGATGTGGATTATCGTTGACAGGAAACAAGTGCGCCATCACGCTCCAGGCAAAACAGGCCTCGTCGTTTAAATTTTTAATATTAATAACTGCCTTCTTTCTGCTAATTTCGGGAGGTAAACGAATAAAGGAGTTGCCGTGGAACAGTTGTTCGCATCTATTGATATTGACAAAAAGCGAAAGAATCTTGTGTAGCGCCCATCCGGATTCCCCCTTTTCAAAAACAGACACCTTGTTTAGAATTTTTGATGAAACATGTTCTTGAAACCATTGTTTTAAATTTGGCAGGTTCTCTTGGAGAATTAGTTGATTTTTAGTGTTAAAGTATTTTGTGGAGAAAATTTCCGAATTTGCAGTTTCTTTTATAAATTCCGCACAAAACACCGTATTAACTTTAATTGCACTATTATTTTTAAGGACATTTTCGTTTTTTCTTTTAAACAATACGCGGCAATCTTCTAGAAATTCTTCAATTTTTTTATGGACAAAATTTATTACAACACCTGTTTCAAGTCGACACTCGAATGCGCTCTCCACGTTTTGCCAGTTTACACGTTCATTTAATTTGGAATTTTTGTCGCCAGATATCCCGGCCCCAGTTTTTATAATTGAGTTGAGCAGCACATGGTACCTTTTCAAATGTCCTATTGATGTTTCGACATGCTTGCGGACTCCAATTGACTTACAGCTTTTCAGTAATCTTGTTAATAGCCGAATATTGGTTTCATTAATTGTCAAACTTTTTAAAATTTTATCACGTGCCGAAGGTAGGTTTTTAAAGATTTTATAGCACTTCTCGATTACTTCTACGGCCGCACCGCTAATTCGCGCAATTTCATTTTCGTTGGACATGTTTTCAAAAACTGTAACATACTGACGAAGTACTAGCTGGCGTTTGTCTTTATACTAATCTTCAATGGCGTTCTCTAGAATTATTTTTAAAAAACCACACGTCCGCATTGAAAATATCTTTCGTGCCTTTCAATTAATTTACATAGTAAAAGCTGCATTTATCAAAGCTGTTCTTGAAATAATAAAAATATACGCTGCGACTTTTACCGGGCGTCAGTGTTAATTGTTAAGAGCTGTCATTTTTGGAGCATAATTTCAATTATTGTTAAAATTAGATATTGCACACTGGCGAAAAGCCTTTACATGCTACAATACAAAAGCTAGCTCATGAAAAACCCTAATCGGGAACAAATAAAGCTAATTTATTGGCACATATATGCAAAATATAAAGGCACCTTTTACTTATTTGCGCTGCAAGTAATGCATAAACTGGAATGGCAGCGGTTTTGAATTTATAATATCGCCCGTGACATTACTGCAAGTATATGGGTGAAAAACCTTATTTGCGAACAAACTTGTTCCACTTATGTTAGTATGGATCGGAATGGCAGTGATACTTTCGCCCGTGCAAGTATAAACGCTAATTGCATCAGCCGTTTCATGCGTGACATTGAATATAAATGAAATTAGATTTGGTTTTAATGTTAATACCTTAAAATATGTGAATGTAGCTTATACGCATAAGGAAGAGTCACCATTTTTAGACTTAATTACAAATTTTACTAAGCGTATGTAGGCAAAACAACAATAACAAACTAAACTAGAAAATAGCCGATTGGACTGGAATGGAAGTGAACTTGAAATTCATACTTTCGCCTGTGCAAGTATGAACGCAAAATTACAACAGCCGCTGACCTTAAATTTAATACCGTTCACATGCTAATTACATTAGCCGGCATGGAATATAAATGAAATTTAACAGAAATTTCTGAGGTGCCCGTAAAATATGTAGATGCGAATGACAAACGAAAAATTGGCCTTTAATTTGTAGTCTATTTAAATATATAAAAGATGATGTAATATTGAGCCTTCTCTCCGCGCAGCGAGATAAGGACCTTAAATGCCCAGTTATACAAAAATCTGATACCCTTGAACCTTTCCTTCTAACGTGAGCATGGGGGTCCCAACTGGAATGCCTAGTAATGCACAAATCTGATGCGACGTTGTCCACTCCTGCATTTTTTACCCGAAACACGGGGCCCCCGGGGTTGATGTTATTCGCATCTAGTAACTTTTTACCCGGTTTCTACGATGGCAAGATGACACTCAAGATAACGAAGATGCCACGCCCCTCGAGGCTGGTGTTGCGCAATAATTTACCCGAAAATATATACTTGAACATGGGGACCCCGGCGGCTGACGCAATATTACGAATCTAGGGCTCTGCCCCGCGCGATGTGAACTTTGACATTTATATCCAGAACCCGTAGCAAACCACCTTTTCCCCTTCCCCCACCACCCCGCCCCGCTGACGGCTAGGGCCCCACAATATGGTGACTGGGGCTTTTCCCCCGGGCTCGCTTGAGTTAGAGAGAGTAAGATGGTTTTTTGTAGAACTCAATGTGCTAAAGAGAGAAAGATAGATGTGTGATGACTGACAGGCACCGATGACCTTTGACATTTGGTTTCCTCCCCCTCCCCGAAGAGGACAAACGACAAATTAGCCTTAAAAATTTGCATTTTTATTTAAAAAAACATGGGGGCCCCGGCGGCTGGGGCTTTGCCCCCTGAGGTTAATGTTGCGCAATATCCAGAAGTGAAAGTCTGTCAGCCTCCAATCGGTGACCTTGAAGTGTTCCAGAAGTAAGGTAACCCTATTACTGGAATTAATATTTACTGCAAAACGAGCTTTTCAGTCGTTTTAATGGTATCTGAAAAATATACTATTGAAATAAAACCTTTTGGAAGCAGAAAAATTTGATATAGTTGCTATATATTGTAAAATGGTATTCATATATACTACTACAATTGTTATTACCACTGTAATCGATTTGGAGCCAGCTATTGAGCACCTATTAGTAACGGCACGCATATTGTGTCCCAATTTATTTAATTCTGATCGGCCCTAGTCTTTACAGTGGAGTTAACAGTTACTGCAAAATGTACTTTTCAGACGGTTTAACGTATCTGAATAATATGCTATTAAAATTAAATTGTTTGAATGCTGAAAAATTTGATATAGTTGCTATATATGGTTAAATGGTGTCCATATATACTACTACAATGGTTATTACCACTGTAATCGGTTTTGAGCCAGTTATTGAACTGCTGTTAGTAACGGCACGCATACTCTGTCCACATTTCTTAAATTCTGAAAAGCCCTAGTTTTTCCAGTGGCAGAATAATATTTTCTAGAGTTAACATTTACTGTAAAACGTACTATTCAGACGTTTTAGCGTATCTAAATAATATACTATTAAAATTAATTTTTTTGGATGCAGAAAAATTTGATATAGTAGTAATACATGGTTAAATGGTCTCCATATATACGACTACAAAGGGTATTACCAATGTAATCGATTTTGAGCTAGTTATTGAGCACCTGTTAGTAATGGCACCCATTTTCTGTCCAAATTTATTAAATTCAGACCGGCGCTAGTTTTTACAGGGGCAGAAGATTATTTTCTGGAGTTTACATTTACTGCAAAACTTACTTTTCAGACGTTTTAACGTATCTGAATAATATACTATTAAAATTAAATTTGTTTGATCCAGCAAAATTTGATATAGTAGTTAGGTATGGTTAAATGGTCTCCACATATACTACTACAATGGTTATTACCACTGTACTCGATTTGGAACTTGTTATTGAGCACCTGTTAGTAACGGCACGCATATTCTGTCCAATTTATTAAATTCTGATAGCCTCTAGTTTTTACGGTGGCAGAATAATATTTTCTGGAGCTAGTAATTACTGCAAAACGTGCTTTTTAGTCATTACAACGTATCTGAATAATATACTACTAAAATTAAATCTTTGGATGCAGAAAAAATTGATATTGTAGTAATATATGGTTAAATGGGCTCCATATATACTACCATATTACCAATGTAATCGATTTTGAGTCAGTTATTGAGCACCTGTTAGAAACGGCACGCATATTCTGTCCAAATTTATTAAATTCTGCCCGGCGCTAGTTTTTGCAGGGGCAGAAGAATATTTTCTGGAGTTAACATTTACTGCAAAACGTACTATTCAGACGTTTTAGCGTATCTAAATAATATACTATTAAAATTAATTTTTTTGGATGCAGAAAAACTTGATATAGTAGTTAGATATGGTTAAATGGTCTCCACATATACTACTACAACGGTTAATACCAATGTAATCGATTTTGAGCCAGTTATTGAGCACCTGTTAGTTACGGCACGCAGATTCTCTCCAGATTTATTAAATTATTGATCGGCTCTAGTCTTTACAGTGACAGAATAATATTTTATGCAGTTAATATTTGCTGCAAAACGTGCTTTTCAGACGTTTTAACGTATCTGAATAATAGACTATTAAAATTAAATTTTTTGGATGCAGAAAAATCTTATATAGTAGTAATATATAGTTAAATGGTTTCCATATATACTACTACAAAGGTTATTGCCAATGTAATCGATTTTGAGCTAGTTATTAAGCACCTGTTAGTAATGGCACCCATATTCTATCCAAATTTATTAAATTCTGACCGCCGCTAGTTTTTACAGGGGCAGAAGAATATTTTCTGGAATTAATATTTACTGCAAAACGAGCTTTTCAGTCGTTTTAATGTATCTAAAAATATAATATTGAAATAAAACTTTTTGGAAGCAGAAAAATTTGATATAGTTGCTATATATGGTAAAATGGTATTCATATATACTACTACAATTGTTATTACCACTGTAATCGATTTTGAGGCAGCTATTGAGCACCTGTTAGTAACGGCACGCATATTTTGTCCAAATTTATTTAATTCTGATCGGCCCTAGCCTTTACAGTGGAGTTAACAGTTACTGCAAAACGTACTTTTCAGACGGTTTAACGTATCTGAATAATATGCTATTAAAATTAAATTGTTTGGATGCAGAAAATGTTGATATAGATGCTATATATGGTTATATGGTCTTCATATATACTGCTACAACGGTTATTACCACTGTAATCGTTTTTGAGCCAGCTATTGAGCACCTGTATGTCCAAATTTATTAAATCCTGATCGGCCCTAATCATTACAGTGGCAGAATAATATTTACTGAAAAACGTGCTTTTCAGTCGTTCTTATGTATCTGAATAATGTACTATTAAAATAAAATTTTTTGAATGCGGAAAAATTTGATATAGTTGCTATATATGGTTAAATGGTCTCCATGTATACTATTACAACTGTTATTACCACTGTAATCGATTTTGAACAAGTTATTGACCACCTATTAGTGACGGAACGCATATTCTGTCCAAATTTATTAAATTCTATTCGGCACTAGTCTTTACAGTGGCAGAATAATATTTTCTGGAGTTAATATTTTCTGAAAAACGTTTTTTTCAGACGTTTTCATGTATTTGAATAATACACTAATAAAATGAAACTTTTTTGATTCACTAAAACTTGATATAGTAGTTACATATTGTTAAATGGTTTCCATGTATACTTCTGCAACGGTTATTACCACTGTTATCGATTTTCAGTGAGTTATTGAGCACCTGTTAGTAACGGAACGTATATTCGGTCCAAATTATTAAATTCTGATCGGCCCTGGTTTTTACAGTGGCAGAATAATACTTTATATAGTTAACGTGTACTGCATAACGTTCTTTTCAGGCGTTTTACCGTATCTGAATAATATACTATTAAAATTAAATTTTTTGGATGCAGAAAAATTTGATACAGTTGCTATATATGGTTAAATAGTCTGCATATATACGGCTATAACGGTTATTACTGTTGTAATCGATTTTGAGCCAGTTATTGATCACCTGTTCGTAAGGCACGCATATTCTGTCCAAATTTATTAAATTCTGATCGGCCCTTGTCTTTACAGTGGCAGAAGAATATTTTATAGAGTTAATGTTTACTGCAAAACGTGCTTTTCAGACGTTTTAACATATCTAAATGATATACTATTAAAATTAAACCTGTTGGATGCAAACACATTTGTTATAGCAGCTATATATACTTAAATGGTCTCCATATACATTACTACAATGGTTATTACCACTGTAATCGGTTTTGAGCCAGTTATTGAGCACCTGTTAGTAACGGCACACATATTCTGTCAAAATTTTTTAAATTCTGATCCGCCCTAGTTTTTACAGTGACAGAATAATATTTTATATAGTTAATGTTTACTGCATAACGTGCATTTCAGACGTTTTAACGTATCTGTATAATATACTAATAAAATTAATTTTTTTGGATGCAGAAAAATTTAATATAGTTGCTATATATGGTTAAATGGTCTCCATATATACTACTACAACGGTTATCACCACTGTTATCGATTTTGAGCCAGTCATTGAGCACCTGTTAGTAACGGCAAACATATTCTGTCCAAATTTTTTAAATTCTTATCGGCACTAGTTTTTACAGTGGCAGAATAATATTTTATAGAGTTAATGTTTACTGCATAACGTGCATTTCAGACGTTTTAACGTATCTGAATCATATACTATTAAAATAAAATATTTTGGATGCATAAAAATTTGATATAGTTGCTATATATGGTGAAAGGGCCCCATATATACTACTGCAACGGTTATTACCACTGTAATCGGTTTTGAACCAGTTATTGACCACCTGTTAGTGACGACACGCATATTCTGTTCAAATTTTACATTCTGATTGGCCCTAGTCTTTACAGTGGCAGAATAATATTTTATGGAGTTAATGTTTACTGCAAAACGTGCTTTTCAGACGTTTTAACGTATCTGAATAATAAACTACAAAAATTACATTTTTTGGATGCATAAAAACTTGATATAGTTGCTATATATGGTTAAAGGGCCCCATATATACTATTACAACGGTTATTACCACTGTAATCGGTTTTGAACCAGTTATTGACCACCTGTTAGTGACGACACGCATATTCTGTTCAAATTTTTAAATTCTGATTGGCCCTAGTCTTTACAGTGGCAGAATAATATTTTATGGAGTTAATGTTTACTGCAAAACGTGCTTTTCAGACGTTTTAACGTATCTGAATAATAAACTACAAAAATTACATTTTTTGGATGCATAAAAACTTGATATAGTTGCTATATATGGTGAAAGGGCCCCATATATACTACTACAACGGTTATTACCACTGTAATCGGTTTTGAACCAGTTATTGACCACCTGTTAGTGACGGCACGCATATTCTGTTGAAAGTTTTTAAATTCTGATCGGCCCTATTCTTTACAGCGGCAAAATAATATTTTATAGTTAATGTTTACTGCAAAACGTGCTTTTCAGACGTTTTAACGTATGTGAATAATATACTATTAAAATTAAGTTTTTCGGATGCAGAAACATTTGATATAGTAGTTATATATGGTTAAATGGTCTCCATATATACTAGTACAACGGTTATTACCACTGTAATCGGTTTTGAACCAGTTATTGACCACCTGTTAGTGACGGTACCGAATATTCTGTCCAAATTTTTTAATTTCTAATCGGCCCTCGTCTTTACAATCACAGAATAATATTTTATAGAGTTAATGTTTACTGCAAAACGTGCTTTTCAGACGTTTTAACGTATCTGAATAATAAACTTCAAAAATTACATTTTTTGGATGCATAAAAACTTGATATAGTTGCTATATATGGTTAAAGGGCCCCATATATACTATTACAACGGTTATTACCACTGTAATCGGTTTTGAACCAGTTATTGACCACCTGTTAGTGACGACACGCATATTCTGTTCAAATTTTTAAATTCTGATTGGCCCTAGTCTTTACAGTGGCAGAATAATATTTTATGGAGTTAATGTTTAATGCAAAACGTGGTTTTCAGACGTTTAACGTATCTGAATAATAAACTACAAAAATTACATTTTTTGGATGCATAAAAACTTGATATAGTTGCTATATATGGTGAAAGGGCCTCATATATACTACTACAACGGTTATTACCACTGTAATCGGTTTTGAACCAGTTATTGACCACCTGTTAGTGACGGCACGCATATTCTGTTGAAAGTTTTTAAATTCTGATCGGCCCTATTCTTTACAGCGGCAAAATAATATTTTATAGAGTTAATGTTTACTGCAAAACGTGCTTTTCAGACGTTTTAACGTATCTGAATAATATACTAATAAATTGAAATTTTTTGGATGCAGAAAAATTTGATTTAGTTGCTATATATGGTTAAATGGTGTCCATATATACTACTACAACGGTTATTACCACTGTTATCGATTTTGGCCTAGTCACTGAGCACCTGTTCGTAACGGCACGCATATTCTGTACAAATTTATTAAATTCTGATCAGCCCTAGTCTTTACAGAGGCAGAATAATATTTTATAGATTTAAAGTTTACTGCATAACGTGCTTTTCAGACGTTTCTACGTACCTGAATAATATACTATTAAAATAAAGAATTTTGGATGCATAAAAAATTGATATAGTTGCTATATATTGTTAGAGGGCCCCATATATACTACTACAACGGTTATTACCACTGTAATAGATTTTGATCCAGCAATTGAGCGCCTGTTAGTAACAGCACGCATATTCTGTCCAATTTTTTTTAAATTCTTATCGGCCCTAGTCTTTAGAGTGGCAGAATAATATTTTATAGAGTTAATGTTTTCTGGAAAACGAGCTTTTCAGACGTTTTAACGTATCTAAATGATATACTATTAAAATTAAATCTTTTGGATCCAGAAAAATTTGATATAGCAGCTATATATAGTTAAATGGTCTCCTTATACACTACTACAACGGTTATTACCGCTGCAATCGGTTTTGACCTAGTTATTGAGCACTTGTTAGTAACGGCACAAGTAATCTGTCCAAATTCTTTAAATTCTGATCGGCCCTAGTTTTTACAGTTGCAGAATAATATTTTATAGAGTTAAAGTTTACTGCATAACGTGCTTTTCGGACGTTTTAAAGTATCTGAATAATATACTAATAAAATTAAGTTTTTTGGTTGCATAAAAACTTGATATAGTTGCTACATATGGTTAAATGGTCCCCATATATACTACTACATTCGTTATTACCACCGTTATCGATTTTGAGCCAGTCATTGAGCACCTGTTCGTAACGGCACGCATATTCTGTACAAATTTATTAAATTCTGATCGGCCCTAGACTTAACAGTGGCAGAATAATATTATAGAGAATAATATATAGAGATAATGTTTACTGCAAAACGTTCTTTTCAGACGTTTTAACGTATCTGAATAATATACTACAAAAATTAAATTTTTTGGATGCATAAAAACTTGATATAGTAATTATATATGGTTAAATTGTCTCCATATATACTATTACAACGGTTATTACCACTGTAATAGGTTTTGAACCAGTTATTGACCACCTGTTAGTGACGGCACTCATATTCTGTTAAAATTTATTAAATTCTGATCGGCCCTAGACTTTACAGTGGCAGAATAATATTTTATAGATATAATGTTTACTGCATAACGTGCTTTTCAGACGTTTTAAAGTATCTGAATATTATACTACTAAAATTAAATTTCTTGGATGCAGAAAAATTTTATGTAGTTGCTATTTATGGTTAAATGGTCTGCATATATAGTACTATAACGGTTATTACTATTGTAATCGATTTTGTGCCAGTTATTGATCACCTGTTCCTAAGGCACGCATATTCTGTCCAAATTTATTAAATTTTGATCAACCCTAGTTTTTACAGTGGCAGAATAATATTTTATAGAGTTAATGTTTACTGCAAAACGTGCTCTTCAGACGTTTTAACGTGTCGAAATGAAATACTATTAAGATTAAATCTTTTGGATGCAGAAAAATTT
Source organism: Agriotes lineatus (assembly GCA_940337035.1). Taxonomy (NCBI): domain Eukaryota; kingdom Metazoa; phylum Arthropoda; class Insecta; order Coleoptera; family Elateridae; genus Agriotes; species Agriotes lineatus. Next base: position 49,901 of record CALNHX010005930.1, on the reverse strand, counting down.
GTTATAGCAGCTATATATAGTTAAATGGTCTCCATATACACTACTACAACAGTTATTACTACTGTAATCGGCTTTGAGCCAGTTATTGAGTACCTGTTAGTAACGGCACACGTATTCTGTCCAAATTTTTTAAATTCTGATTGGGCATAGTTTTTACAGTGGCAGAATAATATTTTATAGAGTTAGCGTTTACTGCATAACGTGCTTTTAGACGTCTTAACGTATCTGAATAATATACTATTAAAATAAAAGTTTTTGAATACATAAAAATTTGATATAGTTGCTATAAACGTCAACTTTGTTGTCAATAAATTACAAGCTTTAGGCTTTAGGGGTCCGGCTTTAAAACTTCTGAAATCATATCTTGTTAACCGCAAGCTATGTGTGAAAATTGCTGATAACATTTCATGCTCTTATAATTTGCATATAGGTGTGCCCCAGGGATCTGTGCTGGGACCTCTTATATTTATTTTATTTGATAATGATCTTCCGAGTCATATAAATACGAACATGGTATCGATGTAAGCAGATGATACTGCGGTAGTGGTCTCAGCTCAGAGTTTGGAGGATTTAGAGGCTGAAGCAAGTTCTGTAGCTCTCGAATTTTATACATGGTGCAGAAAAAATAAGCTCATGGTAAACATTAAAAAAACGACTTGTCTACATTTTCGTTACAAGCCAGGAACTGATCACAATCTTCATTTCAATTTTAACGGGATAAAAGTTTCAGCCGCTGAATCTACTAAGTTCCTCGGAGTTGTGGTGGATAATCACTTAAGTTGGAAATTTCATATAGATGAAGTATGTAAGAAGCTAAACAAGGCATATTTTGCAATTTTTCAAATGAAGTCAATTCTTAGTGTTAAGGCTCTTAAAAATATTTATTACTCCTTAGCTTATTTTCACCTTTCTTATGAAGTCTCTTTATGGGGTGATTGTGTGTTTAGTAAGCGAATCTTTATATGTCAGAAACGACTAATAAGAATGATTTTTAACATCAACGCAAGAGATAGTTGCAAGCCTATTTTCATAGCTCATAAAATAATGTCTTTTCCCTGCATATACAGGGTGAGGCACATAAAGTGTTACAGAGCAATAGCACTCAAACTATTGATCACATCCAAAAATGTTTCAGACAAAAGTTTCAGTGTTCGAGAAGGCCGTCATGCTGGACCACCCTATTTTTTTATCGGTGGAGGCGCTGAAACTACGTCAAGGTCAACTCCACTTTTTTAAATGGAACCATGTATTTTTTTTCGATTACATTATTACCGATTTGAAGACAAATTCAGCGCCTTGAAACACAAGGTCATTCTAGTCACGCAAAGTATAAAAATAGTCGAAAAATCGAAAAATGCAACAGTGCAACAAACACGAGTCAACACGACGGTGCACCACCCCATTATGTTCTGTGTTTAAGACAAGTGATGAATGAGATTTTTGGTGAAAAGTGAATAGGACGAGGCGGTCCTGTAGCTTGGCCACCTCGATCGCCAGATCTAACATCAGCAGATTACTTTTTATGGGGTTTTGCCAAAGATTGCGTAATGGCGGTAGCACCTACCACGCCTGACGACATGAAAGACAGAATACAACGAGCATGTACCGAAATTACACCACAAATGTTAGCTGAAGTTAGACGGTCTTTTCATCAGCGAATTAACAAGTGCTTACAAGTCGAGGGTCAACACTTCGAGCATCTTCTGTAGGTAGAACCAAACCAAGGTTAGTGGATCATTTGAAAGTGATTATTCCGATATTTTTCGATTTTCGATTTTTTTACTATCTTCATACTTTGCTAACTAGAATGACCTTGTGTTGCAGGTAGCTGAATTTGTCTTAAAATCGGTAATAATGTCATCAAAAAAAAATACATAGTTCCATTTAAAAATCTGGAGTTGACCTTGACGTAGCTTCAGCGCCTCCACCGATAAAAAAATAGGGTGGTCCAGTATGACGGCCTTCTCGAACACTGACACTTTTGTCTGAAACATTTTTAGATATGATCAATAGTTTGAGTGCTATTGCTCTGTAACACTTTATGTGCCTCACCCTGTATATCTACAAAAGCTTATTATATATAAAAAATAATATTAATCTTTATAAAATAAATAAAAACTTTCATAACTATGACACAAGGTATTCCAGCTTCTTAACTGTAGATGCTCATAGATTAATGCGTTACGAGAAGTCACCAACATATGCAGGGAAAAAATTCTATAACATGCTTCCTAATGCTGTTCGTGAGCTATCATACAATCACTTTAAAAGACAAATCAAAAGATTATTCCTCGCCAAATGTTATTACTCTGTGGAAGAATTCCATAGTGATAAGTCCATAACATTGTAAGTGTAGTAACCTGTCCATGTTCTGTTTGTTTTTGTAATAATGTGACTATTTTCATACTGTGTACAACAGTCTGATGAAACGTAATAAATTATTATTATTATTATAATGGAAACATACCCCTTACTGCGACAGTGCAGCATTAAAAGCGGCTTTTAGCGCAGCAATTTTTTAATGCTGCGATGCCGGAAAAGCCATCTTAATGCGTCATAGACGAATTGTCTTATAGAAATTAGCATCTTATTGCAGCAAATTCCAGAAGTGAAAACAGCGCCACTTTTACATTAGCACGAGATGGCGGTGCAATTCGCTTCGGGAAGACGGCAAGTTTCAACTAAATATGACAGTGGCGCTGATTGCAGATCCAAAAATTAGGAGTCATTAAACATAACTCCGCGTGCAGGGCAGAGGCCAAGATGGTGCCATACGAGTATTCGACAGTCAGTTGTGGTTAAGCTTCTAAAATGTAGAAGCGCGCTTTTAAAACTATGAATTCGTATTATGTGTATCGCCATTTTAACCCATAATTAATAAAACGTAGTACAGCGTGATTACTAAAAAGTGGGGAAAGAGCGGGAAATTTTGAATTAAATCCTAGTAATATTTTGCTTTCATGTTTCTCGCTGGTGTATCACCCCAACTTTCTGGTTACATGTTTTGACACTGTGCTACATACTTTCTAACAATCTATGAATTATCATGGCATCATTATTTATGAATCATGTCATGTGACGCCTTGACATTGTCAAGTAACCACATGACCCCAAACTGAGTAGAGTTTACTTGCTAGATAGCATGTTTTTAAGCACTCGCAGCGTCGCAGCTCCAGTGCATCTGATGAGATAATTGAACGGAGAATGTTTTTATCGTTGTCGTTTAAACAAACGGTAACAAATTTGCTATACGAAATCAAAGATATGATTCGGTTACCTACAAATAGGCGAGTGTGTAACTACGTAAAAATTATTTAATATTTAAAGCGAGTAAAAATATGTATTTGCTTGTTTTAAAGCATGATATGCAGAACCGCAATTTCTGCAAATGTTTACGAAATATGAAAATTGCTTTGTTATGATGACACGTTGATTGTGCACATTTCTCGATATTTTGGGGTGATGGAGCATAAATGCTGGGCTTAAAAAATTTGCAGGTAGGTTTTCGTCAGAGGAAGAGATTGATACCGCAGTTCACGATTGTTTTGAAGGAGTTCTTAAAGAAGTTGATTGGCAACTTTTAAGCAGTAAGAGAACGGAATAGTCGTGTGTACTATTGCTGAAGGGAATTACTTTGAGCACATTTAAAATAAAACCCAAAAAAAATATGAAACCGTTTTCGATAGGTATTTTAAATAAATTTAGCTTGACCTTCGTATTAACTAAATTAATCATAAAAATGTATACAAATATCAGATGTCATAACATAGCTAAATCTGTAAATTGTCCAGCAAATGAAAAATCTTTAAGGCAACATTTAACGAAGACGATTACGTTTTAAATCAATAAAATGATAAAATAAATGATGGTTTCTGTTATTTTTATATATTGATATGTATGAAGACATGGTCTGCAATATAACAAATTGTGTGATTATTATCGATTATTAATCATAGTTGTATTTAGTGCGAAGTTAAGGTTATATACAAAACGATAAGAATCAGTATAAGTAAATTGTGAAATTATAAACAAATTTATGTTATCATATAATATGCCCAGTAATAACAGTAGGTACTTACATAAAAGCATGAAGCAAAGGTAGGTAATTTACGATTCGATTTATTATAAGTATATGCACCGTTTACTACATATGTGATATTAAATACTAGTAACAATAGGTCATGTAGGGAATGTCTCAGTTTATAATTATTTCACACTGATTTTAAACTTTTAAATAACATAGTTCTTCCCCCTTTCAATGTTAATTGGTATTTTGCATAATTCAACAGATCATCCCAAGTGAAATTTTTATTCATAGACTGCAGTGCGAACATTTTAACTTACAAATTTTTCTTAGATATACAGAGTGATCCATTCGAAGAGAGATATTAATATGCACAAAAAACAGGAGTTTTACATTATCTAGTTGGCTTAGCCAAAGAATGGCCAAGATCGTGATATCAACAAAACCAAAGTTTTACGGATGTTCAAATAATTTACTAATTTACCAACACGTGGGCGGTGACCTAGTACAGCGGCACGACGCCGTAAGAGGCCACCTTACTTCGACATTGAACTATGCTTATATGCAAAAATGCCTCTTAATGCAGCAATTAAACCAGCACCAGCACCTTTTTGTGAGACCTGACAATCTGACATGTATATGTATAGTTTTGATTTGTCAAGGTTTATAACGGAGCCTAGGAATTCTATTTGCGATTATAGCAGCAGACATTATTGAAATATAGGTTTGGCCAGAAGAAAAACTCTGCATATGTTTTTAAAAGGATCCATTTTGACAAATACCAACATTAAAGACGATAAAACCTTTCACATGCTGCTCCGTTTCTCTATTGAACGCAAAAGTGGCGCTGTTTTCAATTCTGAAAATTGCGCCAATAAGATGCCAATTTCTATAAGACAATATGTCTATGATGCATCAAGAGGGCTTTTCGGGCAGCGCAGCGCTGCAATAAAAAAATTGCTGCGCTATGAGGTGCTCCTAATGGAGACTATTATAAACTTAAAATGTGGTTATATAATTTGGTTTTAACTAGTTAAGTAGGTATTGCACTAAGGACAAATTCAGTTTATAATAGCCAGAACTAGAATTTAAAATAATTACGGTGTCAACCAGTCAACATGAAACCTAACCTCATTGCAAAATAATAAACAGAAGTTTCTATCAATCTAGTGAGAATGCTTGCAGTCATTGGTTTTTCTAGATTGCATTACCATATGAATTCTATTTGCGATTATAGCAGCAGGCATTATTGAACTATAGGTTTCGCCAGAAGAAAAACTGCATATGTCTTTAAAAGGATCTATTTTGACAAATACCAACATAAAAGACGATAAAACCTTTCACATGCTGCTCCGTTTCTCTATTGAACGCAAAAGTGGCGCTATTTTCACTTCTGAAAATTTCAGCAATAAGATGCCAATTTCTATAAGATAATATGTCTATGATGCATTAAGAGGGCAAATTCAGTTTATAATAGCCAGAACTACAATTTAAAATAATTACGGTGTCAACCAGTCAACATGAAACCTAACCTCATTGCAAAATAATAACCAGAAGTTTCTATCAATCTAGTGAGAATGCTTGCAGTCATTGGTTTCCCTAAATTGCATTACCATATGCAAAAAAAAATGAAGTGTGGTCACCACACGACTTTCTTTTAATGCTTGTAAAAATTTCAATTTGCGATTTATCATTAAGTATACCTACTAACAAAAAAACTTTTTTGACAAAAGTTATAGATCATCACGTAATATACAACAGATTTAAACATTTTTATTCCCATACGTTTTGGAGAAACTTTTGTGTTTGAACTAAATATAATTCAGATGGGTAAGCGCCAGGCTTGCATTAAGCAAGTCCTCGGTTCGAATCCCGCTGGGGTCGGAATTTTTCCGTATCCTTGGCGATTAGAATCGGGCTCAGCAAAACCATTCACAGTTGGGCATCAAATTAACTGTGCTCTACTCAGAACCACAGACCTAAGAGATAGAGTAACAAGGTCAACACATCACCAAGACACACAACTCACACAATGGTTGCTGCGCAAGCACCAAAAGCGCGCTCCAACTCTGTATCCCGAATCCGGGGCAAGTTGAGCATTGTACCGCCAGATGCCAGCGCATAAAGCACCAGCCTCTACACCGCAAGGTAAATGAGGTTACAGATTATACATACATACATACACTAAATATAATTACACAATTTATCATCTTGTTCTATGGAATTTAATGTTTAGAAAACAACTATAACATTTTCTGGGAAAACAGAAATCCACAAATGTAAAATATCACTTCCGGTTACAGGATTTTAAGCAAAAATGATTGGGATATCCAAATTTATATTAAAAACAAAGATATAAATTTTGAGGCCCATCTATTAAACCATCTGGGGTGTAGACAGGTCACAGACAGACTGACAGACTCCCAAAACTACAGGCTTACAAACTGCCAGACAGACAACACTTCGAAAACCAGGAAGAAGGGACCGAGAAGACAGGAAAACTGATATTTCCTATGACCATCTAATACGTGACTAAAAAGCATATTAGCGTCATTGTAAGTATTATAGCTATAAGTACATAATGTAGGATTTTATTGAACGAGTATTAAAGATGAATTCCGTTTTATTATTTGTAAATTTTTCAGTTAATAGGTATAATCTTCTTTCCTGATTTGAATAAAATGATATTTATTTTGAAAATAACTATAGGACATTGACAGGCGGCCGTTTTACTTTACTCTACGGACTAAAGTGGACGCTAAATAATACTATAATAAAGTGTTTATGGAACAGTCGAACATAATACATAAAGCATAGTTATGTTAAAACACTCAAAAAAATGTTTTGCCACCCATAATTATAGTAGCTCCTGCGCTGCTGCGTTTAGGTATCTATGCCCAATATAAATGAAAGAAAACACATTTACATTATATTTGATGAGGTTACAAACATCTTGTCATTTAGTACTTAAATTTATACATTCATTTCCACTTTCACGCTCCTTGTAGTTATTCAATATCTCCACTACGTTATTTATGAAATAACATAGAAACTCTAAAGATGTTGGAAAATTGGCTTTCAAATTTAAAAATCCAACAATAGTATGCCAAACACCTTTTCAATTTTACTTTGGTTTAAAAATTATAAGAAATTCTGTCTGAACTTATTAATTCGATCGTTTTCCTTTACTAATTGTTTTAGAAACACCAAGAATATTGTTACAAAACAGTATATAAATCTTACTTTCGGGAAATTGTCAGCATCTTTATTTATTTTTAACAGGTTTTTTTACCGACAAACATTATATGTAGGTACATAAAAAGTAATTTTACACACAGCCATACAATTTGTCGATATTCTTTCTATACGTTTTAAAAATAACCAAGTGCACCTGCGTGCCTTATCAACTATGTTAATTTTTAGTTTTTCCGTGTTTGCGCTTAGCAGCTGAGTGCAGATAAATATAGAATCGGAGGACACGGTGAGACGGTGACGCAACGGTTTGGTGTGAATTTGAGGGATGTTATATATAACATTAATTAAGAACGATTTTCCATACATACTTAAAGTATTGCAATGTAACTATGTTATACTATAAAATACACGAGAGAGGCAAAAAGCAAGGGATACACTGCAAATCTCCGAAACACATAGGCGCAGGAACGGGGGGGGGGGGGGGGCGAGGGGGGCGATTGCCCCCTCATAGAATAGATCAGGGGGGCAAATAGATTCCCCTCATAGAATAGATCAGGGGGGCAAATAGAATAATTTGCCCCCCTGATATATTCTATGAGGTTTTTAAAAATTTGTACATACCTATGGTTTTCACATTAATCCATACATACGGGATGTTGTTCTATTGTATAAGGTGCAGAAATAAAACACGAAGAATTGGGTCAACACGTCTTGATTTTTAGGTCAACAGGGGAAATTCGATATACTCGTAGTCTATTTTTCTTTCATATGGAAATGTAAATGCCAAAATTCTAGGGAAATCATTGACAACAAGCATTGTCACTAGGCTGCATTGTCTTGGTACGGTTACGGCCAAATAAAAACGACCACCATTTTGACATTCTATGTCATTTTCATAAATTTTGGTAAATCAGGCTTTTACTTGACAGTACCTTGACAATTTGAATTCTTAATATGTCATTTTTAATTATTATGTTTCTTTGGTGATTTAATACCAATTCACAATAGAGTAAAGTACTGCACGGTTTTATTTGGCCGTGCCTGTACATAAACTTCTTATTATTTTTGTGGTGTGGGTAGGTTTCATGTCGAGAGGTTGGCAATTTATTATTTTAAATTGTAGCTTTGGTTATTATAAACTTGATGTGATGTTATAATTTGGTTTGAACTAGTTAGGTAGGTATTGCACAAGGACAGTTTTTTAATAGCCAGAACTACAATTTAAAAATAACTACGGTGTCAACCAGTCAGCATAGAACCTAATCTCTCATTGCAAAAATAATAACCAGAAGTGTATGTACCAACACAATGCAATGTAGTGACAATGTTTGTTGTCAATGGTTTCCCTAGATTGCATTTCCATATGAAAAAATCTGTAAAGGGGGTTACACGGAACTTGCCTTGCTTGAATTACATCAATTTGTAAAGAAATGTGATTTACATCAATTTAAAAAAAAATGTAATCCGCTGGGATTCGAATTCCGCGCTCTCAGGCGAATATTTCGAGCCGAGTTTCTAGTCTGCCGCTTGGGTCCCTGCTTGCACAGTGAGCTACGGCCTTACTCGAATTGTGCGATTTTCTGCTGCGTTATAAAGACACCATACTATTCTGTCCCACTTGTGAAGTTTATCCTATATCTGTTAGGTCTCATTTTCGACAATGATAAAAGCCTGAGCTATGTTAATAATTATTACTTTTATCTATTTCTCAGCTAAAGCAAAAATATACAACATTTTATTTTTTTAAGGTGCTCACCCTGTGTATATTTCTCTGAAATTTTCTCGGTTTTATGCCAGGTATACATATAATCTGCATGCAAAGTATCGTCTTAGCATTTTAGCTTAATTGCAGCTATTATAGTTATTTGCGTATCAAGTACATAATGTAGGACTTTATTGGACGAATTAATTTTATGGAGAGCGAGCGTAGCGTAGCGCTAAAGAAGACGAGCCAAATAAGGTCTGATTATGTAGGAGCTGCATGCAAAGCTTTACGTTCGACTGCACTGCAGAATATTTCCTTTTATCTACAATTATCATGTATATTAGACACATTAGAAAATTCAACTTTCTATTGAAACATTTGATAGTTTCGAAGTGTGGTACTTCTATGTTAATTATAATATCAAGAGTAACTATCTATTACCGTAAGGTATTAAAGATGAATTTCTTTTTATTATTTGTAAAGTTTTCAGTTAATCTAATCTTCTCTCCTGATTTGAATAAAATTACATTTATTTTGATAATAACATTGACAGGCGGCCGTTTTACTTTACTGTATGGACTAAAGTGGCACTTTATGGACGAACATAAAGCTTAGTTATGTTAAAACATTCAAAAAAATGTTTTGCCCCCCCCCATAATTACAGTAGTTCCTGCGCCGCTGCCGAAACAATAAGGAAATAATCAACAATGAAGCTTACACACTGGAGCAATAAGAGAGAACGGGAGAACGAGGGAAAGCAATTGGAGAAGAGGCAGTAAGAAGGCACGAGACAAGCAAGAAAGAGGATTATATGGACAAACATCAGAAAATAAGAAAGCTCAGTGAAAGATCATCTCTAAACATGGGAGATGAATAAATAAGAAAACACATGAGACCAATCCCTTATACTGGAAGACGCACAAAAAACTAGTTAAAAAAATAGCATGACTGTCAATAAACTAGATGACCGCTAAGAAAATGGAAAGAATAAGAAAAATAAATCATCAGATACGCCTAAAACAGAAGGAGAATCGAAAATACAAAATGAAAAGAAAACACAATATCGAGAAAAAAACTATAGAAGTAAGAAATCCAAAAGAGCTAGACATGTATTAAAATTAGGAACATGGAACGTAATGACCATGCTAAAACCAGGAAAAATGAAAGAAATCTCAAATGAAAGAACTAGATATAACATAGATATAGCAGCACTGCAATAAATACGATGGGAAGGACAGGGTGAAATAAGCTCAGGAAACTACACAATGTTTTACAGTGGAGAAGAAAAGAAAGGAAGAAACGGTATCGTCTTTCTTGTAAATATTAAACTGAAAAATACCATACTTAAATTTAATGCAATAAGTGGCAGACTCTCGATGATCACGATAAAATCAAAATTAGCTAATATAACTATCATCAATGCATTATGCACCGACAGAAGATGCAGAAGAAAATGTAAAAGACCAATTTTATGAAAAACTGCTAGAAGTAAGCGAAGCAATGCAACCACATGACACGTTAATAACACTTAGGTGATCTTAATGCACAAATAGGACAGGAAGAATACATAGATGGAGTAGTAGGAAAAGAAACAATACACAAACAAACAAACAAACATGGACATAGACTAAGTAACTACGCCGTAGTAAGTGGAATATAAACAAATTTCAATCCGAAAAAGAAATCCAAGGATTACAGAAACAATTAAGCAGAAAAACATTAGAAATTACACCCTCAATAGATCTAAATCAAGAATGGGTAAACATAAGAAATACAATGATAAAAGCAGCTGAAGACACTATAGGAAGAAAGAAAAAACAAAAAAGAAAAGAAAAAAATAAACTAAGATTAAAATGGATACAATCAGGACTGCAAGCAGACCATAATCAATACACTAGATTACGGAAAGAAGCACCAAAAATATGCAAACAAAAGAAGAAGCAATGGCAGTGCAAAGCAGTGGAAGAAATGAAACACAGTAATGCAGCCAAGAATTCAAAAATATTTTAATAGAGAAATAAAGGAACAAGAGAGAGAACAAATGGAAAGAAAAGGCGCAAAACAGAAAAATATGGAGAGAAATAGTAGATAGAGCAAAATCCCACAAAGCATTATAACGTGAAAGTATAAGAAATTCGGAGGAAATATGAATACTAATCAACTCCAACTTAACAGGATTTTGAAAGTTCCTAAATAAAGGCCCAAACCCACATTGATTGTCGAGCTAATGATGATGATGATGTACCAATAATAAGACCAGTACTATTCGACAGAATGCACTGCTAGATTGAAAGTTTAAAATGTAATTAATTGAGCGAGAATAATCAAGATGCCTAATAAAATGACACATTGCAAAAATTTAAATGCGTAGTTACGTCTGTACCATCGAATTTTGTTATCGCGTGCTGCTCTATAATGAACGTGACACTATACCAAGCAAATCGAACCGTCGAGAGGCCCACATATAAAAATGGGTAAACGCACTTCTGGTTCATGCTTGGCCTTGGCGGCCGGATAATTTGGCGATAGATAAATACGCCGCATTGTTGATCACCTCAGAGCCCCGATTTGTATTTTTGATGATACATAGAGTAAAAAGTGTATAAATGAAATGCCATTGATAGTAATTAGTATTTATTTTCTTTTATAATACGGGTGTCCCAGAATGTTTTGCTGATTTTACAACTAGAATTTTATGGGCATTTCGCTCGAAGGGGACATAAACTGGGCATCGGTCCCTCCTGCTGCTCTCCACGTATTTCTGGACTGTGCAATTTGAAACCACTGTCTTATCTAGTATAGATACATGTATAAAAATACTACGTGCTCCTCAATCATGTAAAAATAACCGAAATAGTTTTTTCAAAAAGAATAGCATCTTGTGAATAAAATTCGTCCTCTGTATGATATTGAGAAATTTGAGGTTTCATTGATTCATTCATTTTCGGTTATTATGCTCGATTCTGTCAAAATATAAACTGAAATTACAAATGTTAATAAACTCAATTTCTCATTTCGTACTGCTAACAAAATGCATATTTTTTCTGTAGTACCAACAATTAATTATTTTATCTAGTTTTTCCGATTTTCATGCTTATTGTGTAACACTACATTGTTAGCCCTTCTATTTCTTTAACAGCTTTACCTATCTTCTGTAACCTTCATAATAGCGCAATAACGTTCTATTGGTCGTAGTTCTGGGACGTTGTAGGGTGGATTTTTGTCACACTTTTACAATGTAAATCTGGAATACTCAAATTTAACGCAAAATTTTTATAACTTTAGTTACGTGCAATTAACGTCAAGCATTTTCAAATAAAAAATTAACTATTATACTGCCCAAAAAAAAATCTATTTTGTAATTCAATTGATTTCTTATGTAGGTTTTAAAAATAAATGTCAACAACAGTTTACACATCTGTCAAACATGCGCGTATTCAACACTAACAACATTAAAACAGTTATTAATTTAGTTAAGAAAATGCGGCGTTTTCAATTACAAACGAGACAGCTGTTTTTGTGCACAAAAGAAGATAATCCCAATTGGACTTAGGGACAGTCTCGGAATTGACCAACATATCCAGCGAGAGTAAACGTCCCGCGATCCCGGAAAAAACATTTTATCTACTAGCAACATGATATTGTACATTTTCGTCATAGAAACAAAATATGAAAAGCTACTCATAACTCCCAAGGGACTTGTCAAATTATTTCTCCCTCAAACTCACGGTAACAATGCAACTACAATTAACATCTTAGCAACCATACAATGAGGCAATCCTTGATGTTACTTACATATTCTAATTTTAAATGTCATTATGACATTTTGAAATTTCATACTATTATTACGAATATGCTAGTAGATAAAATACTGTATGCACCACGGGAGATATTCATGTACTTTACCTTGGGTTGACTTACAGACCTCGGGCCAGAGCCCTCGGTCTGTAACACATGTCAACCTCAGGGAAAAAACATATTCATATCTCCCTTAGTGCATAAATATCTATTTTCACGTAAAGCGGAAATAATTCAATCCGAGCTAATATGAAGAAACTGGTAGTGCATTGCTTGTACCTCCCAGAGACCAACGTTCCCAAGGGGCGATCCCGCAGTTTTTGAGAATATAATTTGTTTTATTTCGAGCCAATCATCATCTCTTAAATTTAGGAGATTGGCCAACAGGAACTTCTACCATGCTGACAATAGAGCGAATAGATCCACATGTGCCCCATATGGGAATTAATTAGCTGAAATGTGACAGAAAAAACGTATTGTATACATTGAGCTTACTCTTAAGGCCAAGATAATCTCTATATACCGTGCACTCATCATTCACAATATCGTGGATTCAATATACCTAATCTAGATGATCTGACCGGTTTGTTATTTATTACTAGACCTAAATATTTCATCCTGGCTACACAATCAATTTCTTTACCATTGATATTAACACCGGGAACTTGTACATCATTATTTATTTGTTTAAATAGCATACATTTAGTTTTGTCTATAATAATCAGGAATCACATTCACTACCTCCTCAACATTATCAAAACTATACAACAGTACAGTATCATCTGCAAATGTGTAATATCTAGCAACTAACCCTGCATTATTCAAGCTGAGAACATACAGAGAGTAGAAGAGAGGCCCCAGGACAAAGCCATGGGGAACCCTACAAATTCACTTACATTATGGTTTAATTTAACATATTGCCTTCTGGTTGCTAGGTATTATTGAATAATACTATGCATCTTACCTATGAATCCCATTCTCTCTAACTTATCAAGTAAAATATCAAAACTAATGTTTTTGTAGGTCTACAAATATAGGTATGACTATCTTTCCTAAATCTAGTTCAGTTGATATATTATTCACAAGGTCGATAGTTGCACTTTGAGTGCCACTATGTTCAATAAAGCCATACTGAAAGACAAGAGGTATATATATTTCAATAACGGAAGTCATCCTGTATTTGATCCACAGTCTCTAGTATTATTGAAAATATTGTAGTCACACTTATTGGTAGATAATTATTACAAACATATTTAAATAAAGGTCTAATTCTATAAATTTTCAGTTGATCTGAAAAAATACCACCCTTAAAGCATTTATTGACTAGATTTTTCAAGACAGTCTTAATATTCAGTATATCACAAACTGACACCTGGGGCAGATGTCTTTCTAGATTTATTTATAATATGTACTACTAATCTCTTGTTCATCAGAGGCAGTTAGATATATATATTTATCACATGAAATTTCTCTAAAGCTAAGGTTTTCGCGCTCATTTCTGTTTAAGTTACCTATCGTAGCATCTATATTTTGTATAATATTTTTCCCTACGCTTGAGAAGTGCCTACTCAGCGGATTTACTGTACTTAACTGAACACTGACCTCTCCGTTACCTACTATAAGTGTCACTATAAGTGTCCTTTTACCTTTTTTTTTTACTTAACTAAACGCAACAGGTTTTTTATTCAGTTCTACACGCTTTCCATTTATTTCTAAAGTATTGATGTTATTATTGTTGTTATTCTATTTTTCAACGTTTTTATAGTAACATGGTACTTGTCAATCAGATCATTATAGAACTACTAAGGCGATGTTTGACAATCCTAATTGTTTAACGAAAACAAAGGGCGGATTTTTTGCCCTCGCATTGAAGTGTTTTGTGCCCAATAATAGCAGGGCAGATGAAATATGTTTAAAATCGCAAATGAGTAGCAGATAGGTCGTCTGAATGCCGCTCTACTACGCAAGCGGCCAGACGCCACAAGAATCCTGTAGTTAATGTATCTCACATAAATTCAGTTCAAAGTAATCTGATCCAGTAGAAATGAAAGGAAAAGTAACATCAGTGAACTAAAATTATCTGGAAAACAATACTTCCACAATAAGATCCGAGACTCTGGGGGAATCGAGATTTTAACGTGGTACGTGTACGAAGACAGTATTTGGCAATCTTAATTGTTTAACCAAAACAAGGAGCGGAAATAGTATATTACGTACCATGAACTGCAAGTGACACTTTTGAGGTCAAGACTAGAAAAGTTACTTACAGTTCGCGATTAGTACATTATTTTTTTGTAATACCTGTGAAAATCAAACACACGTAGTAAATAATGAGTTAAAATTGAATTATTCACAACGACCTGTCAAAATTTCGTTTTATATTTTAAGAAATTAAGGAATTAGCTTAAAACTGAATCAACCAAGGCGTAATAGATAAACAATTGAATCGGTGACTATTAAAAGGAACTAACTCCATAATCTCGACATCTTGAGATTTATAAGTATTGGTATATTTTCAAACCCAGTGGATCGAATGGTGATAAAAGGAACTAACTCCGATTTGATGTTACCTGGTCTAGGAATTTAAATCGAGTTGGTGGGAAAAGGAACTAAGAACCTAAAATGGCATACTACCAACACTGAAGAAAATAACTAAAATGTATGATACCATGAGTTTTGTAATTTTCAAAACTGTTTAAAACACTGAATAAATTTTTTCTTCTTGGTAATTTTTTTTCAAACAGTTTTAATTTGGTATTAAAGGGAACTAACTCCATCGCCTTTTTTCAAATTTTGAACTTATTATGGCCCTAACTAAACCAATTCTAAGTTTTAGCTGATCCTTGACTTAACAACATTGTATCAGGCAAACTAGATTTTCATAACAATTTTCAACAGGGTTGTGAGACAAACTTTTGTAGTTTGCCAAAAACTAACTTTTCTGGAGTTAGTTCGTTGCAACAATCACCGATTCAATTCTGAAAATGTTGGTACTTAATAGTCACTTACAGTTGAAGGTGGACTGTAAGTAAATATTATGGCCAGTAACCGTGGAAATTAGTAAATGAATCGTAAGTTCGACTTACTCTAACAAAATGTTGTTAATAATGATCAACTGTCCGTGCAGGTATTCCAAAAAGTTGTTTTAGCAATACCTGTACTGTAAACGTGTCTCTATATTTGTCCTTTAACCTTATCTTTTCACTAAACTCCCGCACTCTGATTTTTAAGCGACTTTATTTTATTTGATATTCCATTTTTCAAGGTTTTATATTCACTAAATTACAGTATTGTCCCTATTTTTTGAATGTTTTTATCAGCCTGTCCTTTTGCTTGATTAATTGTAATATTTCGCTATTGACCCACATATTATTCTAACGACATATTACAACTTTTATGTACTCTGCTTGGGATTTACAGATGTTAACGGTATCTGTTAGCTTTTGAAGAGACTATATACTATTATTTACTCTGACTAAATAGTTCTCTAGCCTTTACATGATTTACATTACACATTTCATGTCATTTGTAACTTTTTGTTTGTACAATCTAACCCTGTCCATTATATTAAAAACAAGCCTGTTATGATCAGACAGTGCGTTTGGCTCTAATTTTATTTCTAAACAATTTACACTTTTTGTGTTCAACCAATACATAGTCTATAAGAGTTTAGGATTCAGGGGTCACTCGAGTGACCTCTACGCTTATATTATTTTTTATAACATAATTATTCAACATTATGAGATTCTTGAAATTTTGGACATTAACGATGCTTTAGATATAATAATTTAAGGTTAAAGACCCCTACTATCACATCACATTTTATTTACTATTGTATTTTCCGACTTTTGGAAAATCGTAACGATTTGTGTAAACACTATTAAAAACCTAACATTTTATGTAATATACTAGCTGACCCGGCAAACATTGTTCTGCCCAAAAATAATTTGTTTTTGTACACACATCTTCTGAATATAAGTACGTTAAATCGCACCATACATACACATTTTCGTTAATATCTTGACTCCAGCGCCACCTACCGGGTTCGTTTTTTGCATAATCATTTCTTTCTACGTAACCAACGTATATTCTGAATATCAGCTAAATCGCACTATAAATACACATTTTCGTAAATATCTTGACCCTAGCGCCACCTATCGGGTCCATTTTTTGTAAAAACATTTATTTCTACGTAGCCAACATATATTCCGAATATGAGCTAAATCGGACCATAAATACACATTTTCGTAAATATCTTGACTTCAGCGCCACCTACCGGGTTCGTTTTTTGCATAATCATTTCTTTCTACGTAACCAACGTATATTCTGAATATCAGCTAAATCGCACTATAAATACACATTTTCGTAAATATCTTGACTCTAGAGCCACCTATCGGGTCCATTTTTTGTAAAAACATTTATTTCTACGTAGCCAACATATATTCCGAATATGAGCTAAATCGGACCATAAATACACATTTTCGTAAATATCTTGACTTCAGCGCCACCTACCGGGTTCGTTTTTTGCATAATCATTTCTTTCTACGTAACCAACGTATATTCTGAATATCAGCTAAATCGCACTATAAATACACATTTTCGTAAATATCTTGACTGTAGCGCCACCTATCGGGTCCATTTTTTGTAAAAACATTTATTTCTACGTAGCCAACATATATTCCGAATATCAGCTAAATCGGACCATAAATACACATTTTCGTAAATATCTTGACTTCAGCGCCACCTACCGGGTTTATTTCTTGTATAAAGATATCTTTCTACGTAACCAACATATATTCCGAATATGAGCTAAATCTGACCATAAATACAAATTATCGAAATATCTCGACCCCAGCGCCACCTGTTGTAAAATGGTTGTTCATAAGCCTTCGGGGGTGTGCTCACAACAACTCACCAAAGTTTCGTCGCAATCGGATGAATGGTATTGGAATGCATGCGGGACAAAGAAACATTCATTTATATAGAGGGTGTAACATAAATGTGGGCCGCTACTTCAGGAGCGTATTCTAGTCATCAAAATGATGATAAAAGTTGAATAAACATATGTCCAAAAATCTGGTGTGATACACTCCCACAACTTCCTTTTACAGTGATCTTATAATTAGTCAAAAATTTTCAAAAATTACAAATTCTACAAAAACGGTTCAAAAATGTAATAATATACCGGGTGTTCTATTTAAAATAGGAGTTAATAAAAAAATAGAAAAGAAAACAAAAGAAATCCACTTTAGAAGTATTCAACTGGAAAATCACCTATCTCACATCAATACACATTAAAAAAGTAAAAAAAAATGCAAAGTTTGAAAAAAATCGTTAAAGCCGCTTTTGAAAAAATAGAAAAAACTGAAAAATCACAAAAGTAAACACCTACTTCCGGTTATGCGATTTCCTTCAAAAGCTTGCTGTCTCATCTACATATTACACAAAACTTATAAATGAAGTTTCAACGCCATACCTCTTTTCGTTTTTGAGATATTCACAGCCAGACACACAGACAGACAGACAGACACCCAGACAGACAGACCAATGAAAAAAATATGTTTTTTGGGATCAGGGGACTCTAAAACGTGAAGATCTGGTGAGAACTCAATTTCGAATTTTTGGGGTGAATCCAATACTTCATTTATTGTAAAAGGAAGTAAAAATGAGTCGTTTTCCTGTTACAGTAATTTTTGTGTTGTAACTTCAGATTATTTACGAAGAATTATTATTTTATTTTCAGCCATAATGAAATAAAAGAATTAATTATCCATGGAGACATGACACGAAGCTGATATCAGTTACCATTTGAAGAAAGTTAAAATGTATCTAGTGGCCTTCCATCAAATAAACAAGATTGAAGTTGTTTTTTCACGGCAAAATGTTATAAAGAAAAATTGCTGCAAATAGTGCCCTTATGGCACAAAAAAAGTGCCATCGCTTAATTTCGATTTTGAAAAAAAAAATCGTGTCTACCCACTACCTACGGGCAAGTCCGGCGGGTGAATATATCAGTTTGCTGGACATATTTACCCGTACTAAAAAAAACTCGTTTAGCCACTACGTACGGGTAAATAATTCCAGAAAACTGATATATTTACCCACCGGTTTGGGGGACATCTACCCGTACTAAAAAATCTCGTCTAACCACTACGTACGGGTAGATAATTCCGTAAAACTGATCTATTCACCCACCGGTTTGGGTTTTAGTCCGGCGGGTGAATATATCAGTTTTCTGGACATATCTACCCGTAGAAACGGGTAGATATTTCCGCAAAACTGATATATTCACCCACCGGGTTGGGTTTTAGTGCGGCGGGTGAATATATCAGTTTTCTGGACATATCTACCCGTACTAAAAAATCTCGTCTAACCACTTCGTACGGGTAGATAATTCCGTAAAACTGATCTATTCACCCACCGGTTTGGGTTTTAGTCCGGCGGGTGAATATATCAGTTTGCTGGACATATCTACCCGTAGAAACGGGTAGATATTTCCACAAAACTGATATATTCACCCACCGGACTTGCCCGTAGGTACTGGGTCGACACAATTTTTTTTTTCAAAATCGAAATTAAGCGATGGCAATTTTTTTGTGCCATATGGGCACTATTTGCAGCAACTTTTCTTTATAACATTTTGTCGTGAAAAAAAAACTTCGGTTTCTTGTGCCAGAAAAAATGGAGCATGCTACTATCTAATGCACCTACGTTTTTTTTAGCGTAAAAGATTGAAGTTGTTTTCTCACGGCAAAATGTTATAAAGAAAAGTTGCTGCAAATAGTGCCCTTATGGCACAAAAAAATTGCCATCGCTTAATTTCGATTTTGAAAAAAAAATTGTGTCGACCCAGTACCTACGATCAAGTCCGGTGGGTGAATAGATCAGTTTTACGGAATTATCTACCCGTACGAAGTGGTTAGACGAGATTTTTTAGTACGGGTAGATATGTGCAGAAAACTGATATATTCACCCGCCGCACTAAAACCCAACCCGGTGGGTGAATATATCAGTTTTGCGGAAATATCTACCCGTACTAAAAAATCTCGTCTAACCACTTCGTACGGGTAGATAATTCCGTAAAACTGATCTATTCACCCACCGGACTTGATCGTAGGTACTGGGTCGACACAATTTTTTTTTCAAAATCGATATTAAGCGATGGCAATTTTTTTGTGCCATAAGGGCACTATTTGCAGCAACTTTTCTTTATAACATTTTGCCGTGAGAAAACAACTTCAATCTTTTACGCTAAAAAAAACGTAGGTGCATTAGATAGTAGCATGCTCCATTTTTTTCTGGCACAAGAGACCGAAGTTTTTTTTTCACGACAAAATGTTATAAAGAAAAGTTGCTGCAAATAGTGCCCTTATGGCACAAAAAAATTGCCATCGCTTAATATCGATTTTGAAAAAAAAAAATTGTGTCGACCCAGTACCTACGATCAAGTCCGGTGGGTGAATAGATCAGTTTTACGGAATTATCTACCCGTACGAAGTGGTTAGACGAGATTTTTTAGTACGGGTAGATATTTCCGCAAAACTGATATATTCACCCACCGGGTTGGGTTTTAGTGCGGCGGGTGAATATATCAGTTTTCTGGACATATCTACCCGTACTAAAAAATCTCGTCTAACCACTTCGTACGGGTAGATAATTCCGTAAAACTGATCTATTCACCCACCGGACTTGATCGTAGGTACTGGGTCGACACAATTTTTTTTTCAAAATCGATATTAAGCGATGGCAATTTTTTTGTGCCATAAGGGCACTATTTGCAGCAACTTTTCTTTATAACATTTTGCCGTGAGAAAACAACTTCAATCTTTTACGCTAAAAAAAACGTAGGTGCATTAGATAGTAGCATGCTCCATTTTTTTCTGGCACAAGAGACCGAAGTTTTTTTTTCACGACAAAATGTTATAAAGAAAAGTTGCTGCAAATAGTGCCCTTATGGCACAAAAAAATTGCCATCGCTTAATATCGATTTTGAAAAAAAAAAAATTGTGTCGACCCAGTACCTACGATCAAGTCCGGTGGGTGAATATATCAGTTTTGTGGAAATATCTACCCGTTTCTACGGGTAGATATGTCCAGCAAACTGATATATTCACCCGCCGGACTAAAACCCAAACCGGTGGGTGAATAGATCAGTTTTACGGAATTATCTACCCGTACGAAGTGGTTAGACGAGATTTTTTAGTACGGGTAGATATTTCCGCAAAACTGATATATTCACCCACCGGGTTGGGTTTTAGTGCGGCGGGTGAATATATCAGTTTTCTGGACATATCTACCCGTACTAAAAAATCTCGTCTAACCACTTCGTACGGGTAGATAATTCCGTAAAACTGATCTATTCACCCACCGGACTTGATCGTAGGTACTGGGTCGACACAATTTTTTTTTTCAAAATCGATATTAAGCGATGGCAATTTTTTTGTGCCATAAGGGCACTATTTGCAGCAACTTTTCTTTATAACATTTTGTCGTGACATGAAAACTTCAATCGTTTGTACTAGAAAAAATGGAGCATGCGCTCTACCCGCCTGCTGCTGGAGCGGTAGGTCGGTCATATTTGTTCCGTGACGTCAGAGTTTTGTTTTTTCCAAATTGTGTTCGATCGCTCGAAGGGATTTCGAAAAAATCGACGTGAGCCGGTTTCTAGCATCAAGCGCCAGACATTCCGTCGAGAAAATCTCGTGTGCGGATTTTCGGGTCCAAAGCCAGAAAAGGGCCCGGGCAACAATTCAATTCTGTACTCCTACACCGAAAACAATGGTTGTCCTAATTCAGAAACCTTCTCCGGTATGTGCACAATAACTCGCCAAAGTTTCATCGCAATCGGATGAATGGCATAAGAACGCATACGGTACAAACAAAATCAACATTTATTTTTATAGATATAGATAGAAGATGATACTTGTATGTCGATCTTCTTTTGGATAATTTGTTTCTTTTCAGTAGTGTAAAATGGACTAGCTTAACAAATGAATTCAAAACACCAAACATAATAGTGGATTTTAAGCAAAAGAGATTATGTCAAAACTGGGGGCAGTAAGACCCAGCCCGTCAAAAGGTGTGATTCTCAAACCACCCGTAACTGGAGGGTTAATGCAGTTCAACTCGAATTTTATGGGCATATCGATCGAACGGGACATAAATTGGACATGGGGCCTCTCCTGCTACTCTCCACGTACATCTGGCCTGTACAATTTGAAACGAGTGTCTTATCTAGTATAGCTACATATATAAAATACTACGTGCTCCTCAGTCATGTAAAAATCACCCAAAATAATTTTTTCAAAAAGAATCGCATCTTGCGAATAAAATTCGTCCTCTCTATGATATTGTGAAACTTGAGGCTTCATTAATTCAGTCAAAACTGTATATGTTATATCATTAAGTACATTTTCACATCACTGCCAACATAAATTAAATTTTTAAAACATCCACAGCCCTCTAGAGAGTACATGTAATTTACTTCCGTCTTTCTCCTTTTTTTTCGTGACTTTTATCTCTTTGGTCAATAATGGTTAGATTTTTATCTTCAAACCTAATTTTTTGTGTTTATAGAATTTAGGAGTTTAAATTGACATTTTAAAGCCGTTATTTGTTATGCTTTTAAATAAAGCAACTTAAAAGAGGCTAAACTATTTTTTTCTGTTTTAACTCGCCAATAATATAATAAATGGTAGAATTCAGCGATAGGAAATAAGATATCAGAAGAAAACTCATTAGAACAGGTTTTCAAAATTTAAGATATCTAGGGTGTTCCGTCTAAAATTCAAAATGATCGAATTTGCAAATTGTGAGCACTCTGTGTAGCATTAATGCTCAGATGCACTATTTCTCACTCGTAAGGCAATTCACAAAAACATACTTTATGACAACGTTGAGTATTTTTGAATAAAATCGCTATTATCTCCAAAACCATTAATTTGAGACCCATACAACTTTATATAGCATGATCAAAAATGATTTTCATCTTGTATGGCCATGGAATAGATCCTAATTTATGAATTTAAGCCACTTAAATAAAATGTCAAGTTTGACATTTAAGTATACACGTAGGTAGTTGCATTCATAAATTAGGAACTTCATATTCCATAGCCAATATAGCCATACTAGATGAAAATAATTTTTGATCATACTTTATTATACCTAACTACCTATATTCTATTTAAGAAAGAGTAAGTTGGGTACGACACATTTTTGTGAAGGTAAAGGTAAAACCATTTCATAATATAGGTCTTCTATTGGTAACAAAGATTTGCTAATTTTCATTCGAAGATCCTTTCCCAATTTACAGTAAAATGGCAAAAACCTAATTTTAATTGCTCCTCTAATTTCTCCGTAAGGATTGGGAATGGAACCTATGTGTATATGAACTTTTTTGGTCAATTTGTGATGCAAAATCCGACAGCAATGCTTGCTCAAAGTTCCGGTCGAAAATTGGAGGGAAATGATAAAACGAACTGTGTAGACGTTTGCTTTAAAAATAACGTAATCTTTTGTTCCAGTCGTGTTTTTGGCAGGAGCACGTAGTTGTTAGGTAAGGGATATGTTAAACGTGTACTTAACCTTCGAAGTCGAACTGAACGCCTTCGACAGTTTTGTGTTTTGCGTGGTGCTGCGAATACATAAAGACAACAAAGTGCTTAGTTACAACAAGTAAGTGCAATTCTTGATTTTATTTAATAAAACTCCTGGTTTACAATGTTAGTCAAATAATAGTAGTAGGTATACAACGTTTTACCTGATGTAAAGTTTGTATGCGTTTTTACAGTTGAATATATCAATACTTGTAAAGTAATAGAGCCTGTTCATTTCGTTATGGAAAAAAACAAAACCTTTCAAATCTGACCATTCTAAATTGTCAGTTTCAAATTTTTCATTCAACGGGTGAAATTTTATCATCTACTGCCCTAAAAAACTGAATGCTTCACAGTATTTAAGTGTGGTAAGTTTAGAATTGTCAGATTTGAAAGGTTTTGTTTTTTTCCACAACGAAATGAACAGGCTCTTGTCATTTTAGGCACTATTGCCTTTTTAAAAGTATAATAGCCCAGGATATTTAACTACAATCACTAGAAGTTTAAATATGTACAGTCGCGGAATTCAAAATCCGGGCACTTAAAATGATTCAGTGTAGGTATATCTTACTTTACTTTACTTATCACGTTACCTGGTGAAATTAGTCAAAGTCAAAATAATTACTCGTATATGACAGCATGCGTCATTGTTTAACTGTCAATTGCTAACCTAGAAACACAAAGCCCAATTTACATTACCCAAACATTGCAAAAATCCTCTATAAGACTCGCCCGGATTTTTAATTTCGCGACTGTACCTAAATTTCATTGTTGCAATTTTATTGTAAGTAAACGTTTTACTACATACCATGAAGGCTTAGGGCATAATATTTACATTTTATTATATTTTAAATATTACCTACTAATTATAATATCGCCTATGTGGTTTCCTCATTCCAAATCGTCTTTTCCAATCTCTCTGTAATACGGTCTGGACTATCCTACTCCACTGTAACTAAACTTTGCACTAACAAAATTTAGAAAATGGGTGAAAGTATTTGAAGTACAGGTGCAAAATCATGAACCTACAAACCCTACACTTGGAAATTCGTAAGCTCAGAACACATAACGTAAACGTAACCCAAAAAATGTGTTGGTTGCTTATCTAGAAACAATTAAAACGAAAAACTTTGTAATTTGCATGTATGAAATTGTATGCTAAACAAACTTTGCAAAAAAAGTCGGGATTGCTTTATCATTTTCATTGTACTGGAGACAGGTAACACTTTCATATTCTATACAGGGTGTTTGTAGATCGCTAGACAGCCCATAACTACGTTAATAATAGAGATATCGAAAAAACTTTTTTATTTTCAATGCCAGTAAACAATCTACAAATTGTCGTAAACCAATTTAAACCATGGCCTCCTGTTTTTACGTAATTATACATGGTTCTGGTTTTTTAAACGAAATACCCTGTATATTTTTATATATTTGAAATCAGCGCTAAAAATACTGCATGATGACGTACTTAAACTAAAATTTTGAAACTCATTATTTTAAAAAAAAAATTTATAATTTAGCTAAAGTAGGCCATGACACCTACAATCGAATAAGATATGCAAAACAAATTCCACTTGGTTCTAAGTTTCTCATGGCCGAACTAACTCACCAACCGTACTAAAACAATTGAAAACTATGTAGTTTAAATGGAACATTATGAGTTTCATTAACCATTTGAAAACTATAATTAAAGAGCTTTCCAATAATGTACCATATTCGCTATTTTGTTTAAAAGTAGCTGTAGAGATAATAAAAATGATATATTTCCATTTAAAAAAACATGACTTTCAATTGTTTTTGTAGTGTTTGGTGCGATAAATCGACCAGGATGAACTTTTAGAGACTAGTGGAATTTATTTTGCATTTCTGATTCGAATGTCAGTGATCTTTAGTCAGTCATGGCATACTTTAGGTAAATGTTTTTTATTTTTTTTTAATATTGACTACAAATTTTAGTTTAAGCATATGCTATCATAAAGCATTTTTAGTGCTGAATTCGAATATTCACAAATATACGGGGTGTTCCATTTAAAAAAACAGAAGTCATGTATCACTACGTAAAAATAGGAGGCCATGGTTTTAATTAGTTGACGACAATTTGTATGTTGTTTACTGGCATTGAAAATGAAAGTTTAACCGATATCTCTATTATTAACAAAGTTATGGGCTATATAGCGATCTACAAACACTCTGTATAGTGATGGAAGTATATTCTCGAGAATATTCGGAGGCACAAAATTCTCTTGTAGTACAGCGTTGGAAGCGAAAGAATATTCTCAGAGAGTGTTCTCGTTTACAAGGACAAGGTCAACAATGTGAGCGAGCGAGTGGGCACATAAAATTGCTAGCACGACTGTGGTTATCAGGGGAATCTCAGAGTTTCTATCTGTAGTAGTGTTGCGAGACATACTATTATTATGGTATTTATACCATAATTTCGAACTTTATAGTACCATCAAAAATAATTTAGCTAAAATATACCATAATATACAGTTTCATACCATATGATACTATTGTTTCCAAAAAAAGATATAAAATGTAAAAATTATAGCAAGATGTCAACCCCCAGTTCGAAAAATTAAATTATGCGGTATTATTCGTCTGCTGATTAACAAGCACAGCCATTTGATCTGGGAGTTCCCCTAAAACGGTAGGTAGCGTTATTTAAGGTCATGCGTGGTATTAGGGATCATTTGATAACGGTTCGGAATTTGAAATAGCTTGAAGTCGTTTCGTCATCGTTTTTATTACTGAATGCTGGATGCAGGATGTTTACATGTATAGTCTTGTGCCTTGGGTTGTGCTTTATCGGGTTTAGTTCATCCTAAATTCAGCTCGTATTATAAGTACCACAGTACGTAGGACGTACTGTACATGGATAAGCGAAAAGCGGAAATTGTGTTTATAGTTTCAATTTTTTGTTATATTAAAATATAATGTGGTGTCCAGTAACTGAGTGTGAGAATGGAGGTGATAGTGGTTTAATCAGGATACGATAGCGAAAAGGCAGCCTTCAACAAAAGCATACACAAATTTTAAATTTTTCAAAGATATCGCCTGGGCGTTGCTATTGTTGCTACCATAATTTACAACTGAGAATCTGGCAACGCTGATCTGTAGGGTGTTTGGGTGTTGACAGAGCCGGATTAAGGATATATGAGGCCCGGAGCTAAATATTCCCATTCCCCATGTCAGGGGCATATTCTACAAACATGCTTTATTATTTTATTAAATTAATATTTTATTATAGGTAGGATAGTTTTTTATACAATGTAGGAAAAAAGTGCAATGTTTTAACATGTATATCAAAAAAATGTTACAACTCAAAACTTCCGCTTGCTTGCGTACTTCAAAAAAAGATTTTAACATTGCTAGAATGCTACCATCTTACATTTGCGAGCATTTTGGGAATTCCCCAACCCCTTTGAACAGGTAAAATTCTAAGAAATTTAAAATGCAAATGGTTTTAAAATTTCCGAAACACGCAACGGGTACAAAGGGATTTAAATAATTAGACAGCAGCCCCCTTAGCTCCCCCCCCCCCCCGCCCTTAATCAGGTTGTGGCTGTTGACCTGCTGATTTGCGATCACATTGTATGGGAATCCCAGTCAGTCTGTTTTGTTCATGCATTCCTTGTGCTGTGAGTTGATGTATCTACTGATTAGTGTATTAACAATAATTCCTAAATTAGCATTATTTTGGAGATTTACATGTCAAATTGCTGATATAAATTATGATTAATTATTCATGAGCACCGAGTACTCGTTGCAGACCTAGTCCAGGGTTATCATCATCGTTTAAGTTGTTCCTAAACCATTCACAATAGATTTGACGTGCAATAAAATCTCGTAGGAAAATTTGTAAGGAAAAAGCTTTAAATCTTCTTTTTTTAACATTGTACTTATGGCAATTTCCATAAGATAAATTAATTTGTTGGCTTACCTACTCTTCTTACTGAAGTTGAAGGATTAGCCTCAATAATGTTTTGTGCATTATCAATAACCTCTTGCGTTCTTCGGATTGGATGTCTAGACCACGGTTTTCTTGCTACACTACCTGTTTGCCTAAAATTTCTGAGTAGTCGATGAATGATTTCATATATCGCTTTAGAAGAATGCATTTCGATTTCAGCCGGAAAACGCTCTATAAATTAATTGTAACATTCTTGCTGAGAATATTCCCATACGCCGTCATCAGTTTTATGTCCATTACGAAAATATACTTCTAACAAGAACGACAGTTTTGATATGTCTCTGAAGTTTATTTATTTCTATTCGTATTTATTTATTTATTTATTCATTCATTCAATTTATTTAATTTATTCTATTTATTCATTCAATCATTGACCGATAACTACAAGCATGTATGGAGGTTTAAAATAAATAATTAATAAAATCAAATTATAATTTTTCTAAACTATTCCTTGACATGCTTAATGTTAATTCTTTATTGTACTAATTCTTTGTTGCATACATATATTTAAACTTTCTTTTTGAGTTTTGTGTTACCTTTAAATCCATAATTATAATACAATTGAGATTTGCAAATGTTGAATTAAGATTTTATTTTAACAGCGCCATCATCTACTTGGGGAGTACCACCGATCATTGCAAGAAATGAGCAGCAGTTAACTCTCTCAAAATTTTGAAATGCGTGCCACCTGGTCAGTTTACTGGAAATGAAATCTATGATCATGATTTTGGATGCTACATTGTTCAACTACCTAGTAAAATTGACAGACTGTCAATTATGCATCTTCTGAGACATCGTTATGACGTTATCCCATTCAACTGGTAAGTGTTTAAAGTTGTATAACTAGTTTTATGATTTTTGGTTGTTTTTGATAATCTGTGGCACTAGAAATGTTGCATGATTTATATATCAACTGACATCAATCAATATACGTTTCAAAGCAAAGCAAATATGTAATTGAAATAAACATTATGGAAAAAAGACCATTTAAAGTGTATCATTGGTTGCTGTCTAAAATTTAGATAAGTCGCTGAAATTATATTTAGTTTCTAATGGCACAAACTGTACTGTATGTCATTCCTGAATGCTTAAATTTCAAACAAGTCGGACTAAACCGATAAAAAAATTGTGTTAATTGTTGTAATTTTGCACACTTACACCGGGTCTTTCCATTTAAAATGCAGAAACTCTAGAGTTTGATACATTATTGAAAAGTGTTGTGGGTTTTATGAACTATTTTTTTAGAGATGCTTGGTTTTTTAATGTTTTTTTTATTTTTGAAAGTTTGCATCCATAACATCAAATTATTTTTAGGAATTTGCTTCAGAATTGGCATTTAAACTTATGAATTGCTAAAAATATTTGTAAAGCATTATTTACTTTCTCGTAAATATGGAGGAAACGGTCGTTTTTCTAAAATTATATTTTTTCTACGATCCTGTCAAAATGACCACTTTTTGCACAGTTTCTAGTGTCAAAAGCGACGTTTGTAGCACTCTTAATATTAGCGCCCGAAATACGTGTTTTTTGCACGTTGCCATTGGTGGCGTGTTTTCGCTTTGCCGTAAGTTTGAATGCCAACATAACCCAGAATATCTAACACAATGTGACCGAACTTAAGTTTTTATATTGCTGTTCGATCGTAGAAAAAATAGCATCACTAGCGACGTTAAAAGCACTCTGCTTTGCGTCGTGCTCTTAAACTCATCGCACGTGCTTTAAAGGCGTCCTTATACACTAGTAATAAAATAGCATAATATACCTACTATTTTTCACTACCTTCTTTGCAAGTGATCCTTATACTATCAGATTTAAGGGATGTAGGAAACATCTACAAAAATTGTTACGGTTTCCATAACAATGTACTTACTTTCCTAGAGAAATAAATTATTTACATCCCGCATTTATTACAACTTGACAGGATGCCATGTCTGCCATTTGGTTAACTCGAAGAAAACCATTATCCCTCGTACTATTATCCATTTTTAATCAGAATTTATTCACAACGCTCACAAAACAGCACTCGCAATCGTATTCACGCCGTGCGGTTTTTTTGGTTCGGTGAGATTGCTAACTCGCTACGCTTAAGCAAACTCTCACCTCACCAAAAAACATCACTTTCATCTCTTGTTGTAAAATATACTAAATTCACCTATGGATTTAAAAAAATATGCCTTTTTTTCATTCCTTTGTTTCCTTAAAATAAAATCAAGTGTATTTTATACATTTTTGATATTCTTAATAATTATTGACCAACTGAATTCAAAATTGTCTTTGCACAGTATCTGTTCATCTCAGAAATCAAGTATTGAAACACATTCATAAGCCAAACAATACACACTTACTTTTCACTAATCTTCTCGATTTTTAGAGTTTCTGTTGTTGAGGTGGAATCACTTTGTATCTTGCGGGTGTTTTGTTGTTCAGAATAAGATTTTTTTTAATGAAACATCGGGTCTGCGTTGTAGTCTTTAATTAGTTGAAAGGGGTCTTAATAAGTTCAATAAACATTTCAAAGGGGCCTTAACGAGTTCAAAAACGTTATATTTAATTTGCAGATCCTGCATCAAATGCTATTGCCAAAGAAAAAAAGATGAGACTACTCAAAAAGAAGTGACTGCCAAGGATACCAAGCGAAAAAGCCATAAGTGTTTATTTTGCGGCAAGTTAAGTGCAACTTTGTCTCGCCATATCATCCTGATGCATGGCAATGGACCACGCGTTACACTCCCACAAGAAAAACATCCATTGTTGTTGATAAAGGTACACACCCCATAATTGAATACACCTGTGCAAAAAGGAGGCAGCTCCATTTTTACAAAATTTTCAGGGGAGCAATGTGAAAGTAAA
This sequence comes from Agriotes lineatus, assembly GCA_940337035.1. Lineage (NCBI taxonomy): Eukaryota > Metazoa > Arthropoda > Insecta > Coleoptera > Elateridae > Agriotes > Agriotes lineatus. The sequence goes on along the minus strand of CALNHX010005930.1, from coordinate 19,758 downwards.
TTCTGAATTTAGAAGATATTTTTAATTTTCACATCAAAGTTGGTCTTATATCTTTCAATTTCTCGGAAATTACACTTTTTTTGTCCCATACCAAAATAATATTTCAGAAAAAGAAATTGGAGCTACCTCTTTTTTGCTCCAGATAACCATATTTGGTAGTACAAAAAATAACATCTAAAAACGTCGGTAAAAAACTATTTGTATTTATTCATTAAATATACATAATTGATTTCGGAGGGTTCCACAGCCATTGTCGTTAAGTAACAAAGTATATATTGTTATAACCACTATTACGTTAAACTTGCATCAGCATCCGGAATATTTAATATACTTAGCTTTTAATTATTCCGTTCTTGTCCCTCACACTTAAGCTTCTCGTAGAACCACATACACTCTAGTGAAACATACTTTCTTGCAAGTTTTTGTACTCGAAACGGTAAAAACCAGAACTATTTCGGTGCAAAAAGGGGGTAGCTCCGGAGCTGCCTCCTTTTTGGGCCAAATCAGTATTGGGTTTTAAGAATATTTTCTATCTTATCCTCGTATAAAACATCGGAGCTGCATCCTTTTTGTACCAATCGAACCGATTTTTTTCACTTTACTAATGTCATTAAAAACCCTAAAACGTATAAAATGTGGAGCTGTCTCCTTTTTGCACCGTCTTCACACTGTCTTCAATTGTTCTACAATAATTGCTCAGCTCTATCTTCAGTGTGCAGTTTATTTTAAGCATTGTTATATTTTCTTCATAGTAATTCGTAACTGCTTTACATTGATTACACTTGCATGTAAATTTTGTACTTCTACTGTGCGTTTTTTAAAAATTTATATATATTCTGAAATGTTCCAGATTCGAATGTTGACGGTGGTTGTTCAATTTTGAAGACCCCTGAGAGTGAAAACTTCAGGACAGGTATTACGAGTGACTCTTCACCAAGTCCATCAGCCTCCGAAATTAGAATGCAAATGAAAAAGCGTCCTTGCAGTGTCACTGATTGCAGAAAAGATTGATGCCATTGGTCAAAACAAGAGGATGCTAAATTGTTGAAGCACTTTAAACACCTACTAATACAAGGAGACAAACCTTCTAAAGCAGCACTACAAAATGTTCTTAAGGCAAATAAGAATGTCTTCGTTGGCAGAACATACCAAACAACTTATGCGCATTTAGTGTACTTTATTCGAAAAATACCTTAAAACTAACAAATCTAAAGTCTCTTAAACCTGAGCATAATCTCTTACATTTAAGATGCATATTTATTTATTTATTTAGAAACTGCAATTTTGCTCATAAATTTTTGGTGTATAGCATGTCTGCCTTTTGTATTATTCACATCTGTGGTTGTAGTAGTAAGTGCTTACTGTTAAGTAATTAGACTGAGGGCCTGCTACAAATATAGTTGCGTCATTTTATTAAGAAAATATTCCTTGCAATTATATTCTCTTAATATCGCTGATAATTGATTTGGATGTTGGCCTGGTTTCGATGGTGGGGAGGGCTGCAGCAGTGGTGCAAAGGGGTAGAGAAGAGATCAGCTAGGGTGGCCTGAAATTCGTGTTATATATTGGGCAGTACTGAAGTATATTATTGGTGGCAGTGTCGGTGTATGTCCAATTTGAGGTTAGCAGGTTAGGTTGTGTTTGTTATTTAACACAGACTGACACAAAACCTAACCTAATCTCGAATTTGACATACACTGACAGTGCCACCAACAATACACTTCAAAACTGCCAAACTTATGACACATGTCACAGGCGACGCTGATTATAAATTGATTTGATCTCTTGGTAAACTCGATCCACTATAGTCCCGGATTGTCAATGTCAAAATCCAATTTAAAAAATCCCGTATATCATGGTTAATACTTTTAAGTCAAGCTCTGGGTAACTAGAAACCATTAATTAAGTTACTAATGTCAAAACTATAAATTATAGGTTATTTTTCGAAGTGAAATTAAGCAAAAATAAATAAAAGTTGCCAGGTAACAAAAACCCAATTTTTCAAAATTACAGTTTTGCGTTGTCCAACCTAGTAGTAACAAAAAAAAACCAATCGAAATTCAACAGTGCTACCACAAAACATCATTTTTAACAATCCGGGACCATAGTGAACAGAGTACATTTCAATTTCTTATGGTCCTTGAGAAAGGTATCCCCAGTAGGTCATGTTTAGTTATGTGAAAATGACCTCACAGACATGTCACGTTTACTTTTCAAATTAGGTTATACTTTTTTACATTTGACAAATACCGGTATAGCTAAAAATATTTGTCAAACGTCAAAAATTATAACCTAATTTACAAGTATATACCTGACATTTTGTCAGGTCGGTATCACATAACCAAACATGACTTACTGGGGATACTTTTCTCAAGGACCATAAGATATGGAATTATCTCTACCCCTTTTGCGCCCCTGTCGTAGCTCTTTCGACCACTGGAATCCAGACAGACTTCCCAACCAAATATCAGCAATGGAATATTTTCTTGATGAAATGACTTTTAACAAATTTTGTCGCTGGCTCTTACACGAAATATGTAACATCTCATATCAACTGCTACTGCCTATGCACGCTTAATAGTTTACTAGAAAATGTAATTTATAGATTTTTATGTACTAGCTTAATTATACAGGGTTATCAGTTGGATTAGGGATAATTCAAAATGTATGTATGATATTCAGAGATAATGCCATCATCATATGCACAAAACAGGAGTTCTACATGATCTAGTTAGGTGAGCCAATTTTCTGCCCAATATCATGAAACGAGTGTACAAAATGGTACATACAATCCAGCAGTATGTGCAGTGCATTTTGTGCTATGAACAATTTATTCCAAAGTGTAACGTGTGCGAGTTTTGATTTGAGTGTGGTGTCAGAGAAGCAGCTAAATACGATGACATGCGATGGTATCAGTCGTTTGAGGAAGACTACAGTGTTTCTGATATTCAAATGCTGTCGTATGCCTTAAACGACTGTTACCATCGTACTTAGGTGCTGTTCTGATACCGAAGTCACGTCTAAACCGTCTTTTAACACGTGCAACACTTTGGAATTGTTCATACCACAAAACGCATTGCACACGCTGTTCGATTATTGGTACCTACTGCTTTGTTGATTTTTATCATGATTTTAGGAATACACTGGCTCAGTTACCTAGATCATGTAAAACTCATATCGTACCTCTAAAATCATGTTCATGTGCGCAGCTATGGTATGGGTATATTTTGAAATTATGTGCATATTTTTTCCCAATTCTAGTTTGTTTTATTATACAATGATTAGAATTATATTAGTTTAAAATTTGTAATTGAAGTTGCATATACAGTGTCCGCCAAAAAGTCGGCATAAAACTTACGGTAATAATTTGTGCTTGTCTAAAAACCTATTTAGCCCCTATCATATATACCGAGTGATTTTTACTTCTTTAGAAAATTGAGTTTTTCGAACTGTCAAAATCCGAAGTGCTATTTTTCGGAAACTAAGTAAGATATCCATGAGATTTTTTTTTAAAGGCGTGTTATTTTTAGCGAACTGAACAATCTCAAGGCCAGAAAACCCCTAATATTTTTTAACTTTAGCTAAAAATTAATTTTTCAGTTTTTCAAAATTTCACATATCAAGACTTAATATTAAAATTCAATTTTTTTTATGTGAAGACTAAAAATTTATAGTGGGAAAAAATAATATAAAATGTTAATTACTTCTTTAGATTTTTTATTGTTTACCGAAAAGTAGTATGTTTGCATAATTTTTACGTTTTTTATGCAAGGTGCTTTTTAGGAGAAATATTTTTCAATTCTAATTAATATCTATTTAAATGGCTTCAAGAAACTCTAATCTAGCCCTGTAAATGAATTACTGTTACAAAAATCCTGTAAAATGAAAAATAAATTTTTTTTCCATATGCCGACTTTTTGGCGGACACTATATGTTTAATTTACTATTCCAACTGATTCAATTGTTTACTGTCTTTCTGTTTCTTAATTAGTTACAAATGGTTAAATTTTATATTAATTTTTTAACAGTGTATGTCTACATTTGAAATATTTGTTTTGTTATTATTTGTACTTTTTACATTTAAAAATAAAACTATTCTAATACGTCTAAATTTGTTTACTTTTTGTCATCTGATGTTATCTTTGATAATGTAGCGTAAGTTACAACCTCAAACTGAGAGTAGCTGGAAAATCCTATTCTATTGAAGTAGTAACAATTTAATGATGAGAGTGAAAAATATGTCTCTTTATTCACTGTACCATATAACTATTTTTAATTATCACCTTTAGCACCTTTCTTATTTTATTCTAGTAAAATTGAAATGCAAAATACAAAAAAAAATTGTAGTTTATGTAAAAGCAGGCAACCATTGTTGCACTTGCGATTTGCATGTGGTCATATGTGGATGTAGCATTTATGTGAAAAAACATTTTTAGTGTTAAATCACTTTTGCTTACCTTTTCGTACAAGAATTTTGTTTTAAAGTAGTGTACTAGTTATTTAGATTACTGAATTAATTGTATGAGAGTATTCCATGTTTATATATTTAATAAAATCATTTTACTGATTTCCTGTGTAAATTCCACATAAGCCAAGATAGCACCCATTTTTATCAGAGCGCCATTTGTCCGTTGACGCGTGGTGGAGTTGAGTACTAAAATTATAAGCGATGTAGCGCTATGCAGTGTAGCACTAAGCAGAGAAAACCATTATTATTATTATTATTATTATTATTATTCCTGCTCGCCAATTCAACTTACAGGGAAGGTAATGGTATCAATGGAAAGATAAAATTATTGCGCATCAAATGATACTAATAATAATACTCAAGATGCAACTTTTATATTAAAATACAAATTTAAAACTTGGGAATTTTTAAATACACCTTGCCTTGCTTTTCAAGTTCGATAGCATTTGTCAAAAATATTGGTAATTAGTTGGCGTAAATCAGGTATTTTCTGCCAACATCTGTTAAAATTATCTACAGAAAAATTAATTATTTCAATGAAGAACGAGTGAATGCACTAATGTTAATTGCCTATGTTCGACTTTGAGAATGGACACCCGGTATAGCATCCCCTGTGAATGCGGGAAATACTATATCGATGAAACATCCAGACCTTTAGCAGTTAGAGTTAAAGAACATAAAAATATGATGAAAACCTATCAATTCGATAAGTCTAAGCTGGCAGAACATGCTTGGGATAACAATCATAAAGTACACTGGCATAACACAAAGATCTTGTCTAAAGAATTGATGTCAACTAAACGTAAAATTAAGGAGACGGCATATATTTTATTTAACGAAGAAAAATGTGTGTCGTCTTTCTCAATATTTTTAGACACTAGTTGGCTATCGGTTCTTAAAGATCAGATCAAGTAGGTTTAGATAATCCACAAACGTCAATATCAAGCAATTCATTGGAGGTTGGTGGTTTTCAATCTCCGTGAAAAAGCTAAGTTTTCTTGTTTCTTCTTAATTGTTAATCGTTGATAACGAGGGCAGATTGTCCTTCGAAACGTTCGTTATTTAATACGTTATTTAATAATTTTAATTTGCAGAGTGGCGAAATACCCAAAAAAGAATATGAATTATAGATTCACGCCACAAAGAAGTTTCAGAGATTATCTATATTGTATATTTCTTCAGTCTGATAGTTAAAAATGAAGCATTGGTGGGTAATTCATTATTGACTATGGACGAATATATAGGACACATATAAAAAGATATTTTTGACATCGGCAACCAGCATGATTGATAATTGCTTATTCTATGGAGAAAGCACAGTATCGGAAAACCCTAAACAATGCAAAAGTTGCCATTGTTTTGTACTTGTACGATGTTTATTATCTGTAGGTACAACAAGTTTAAAAAACGATCTCTGAGCCCTTTGTTACAATTACTAAATACGAACACCCTACAGGAAATTTAAAAAATATACTTATAAATAGCACTGACACAACGAAATACAACAATGGCTTACACTGAACGTTACAACTAACCTTCACATCACTTCAGTACTATTAACTAATACTTTATAATAACAGAACTAGTAATTGAATTGCAAAACGGTGTACAGCGTTCCCATAATCAATTTTTGAATATCTTTGAAATGGCTGCTACCCCCTTCGACGGCTTGTGAGTATTTGGCAGAGACACTGTTAGATTGGTTTTGGGGCAACTTAATTTAACTATGTATGTTTAATCGTAGCACCATGTACAGTTTCTTCGTAATTAATTTTTGAATACTCTGGGGTTGGCTGCTACCCTCTTTGACGCCTTGCGAGTGCTTAGCAAGACCACTGTTAGATTGGTTAAGGGGCAACATAATTTATGTATAAGTTTAATCGTGGCACCATGTACAGTTTTTTCGTAATTCATTTTTGAATATTTTGGGGTTGGCTGCTACCCCCTTCGACGGCTTGCGAGTGTTTGGCAGGGGCACTGTTAGATTGGTTATGGGGCAACTTAATTTATGTAGAAGTTTAATCGTAGCACCATGTACAGTTTTTTCGTAATTATTTTTTGAATACTTTGTGGCTGGCTGCTACCCTCTTCGACAGCCTACATGTATTAGAGCTTTTATTTAGTTGTTAGGATATTGTCGTTAATATTTATTCCTTACGTATTTCTGGCCATGTATGGTTTTTAAACTAAGAAAATCGAATAATAGCTTATACGTGGTATTGTGTGTGGCTATCTACATCTTTTGATTTTGTGGTTGCTTCGGGTATCGTCGTTAAAATTGGCTGCTATCTTTTGGCTGCCGTTTTCACACCGCTTAAAATCACTACCTCTTGATTTTTGCTTTTCAGCGTTACTCTTTACACCTTTCTTGCTGTGCTTCCTTTTTATTGTTACCGCCACTTCTGCTTTAGCATGTTCTGTTTTAGGGACACCTGACCAGAAGCTTTCATAAACCTTTTCTAGTTTTCTTCCTTGTCCTTTATATTTAGTTTCTGTATGGAATGTATAAAATATATGAGACAGTAGAATTCAGTGTGTTGGCTATGAGCTTTGTGGCAAATTTCTTAGTTCCATAAAGAGGTGTTAATTTTGAATTTCTAAGAAAGTCAGCTTTGCCACTAACTAATTTCAAAGAACATCCAGTCAACTTTGGTATGATTTCTGGATATGGTAATGATTTATTACAGGTACGTCGCTGAATAATACGTATTTTTGTTGTTTTCTACTTTCTGAAAAGTGGTTAAATGTATACACTTCAGGTACAGATGCGTCTTCGCTGCGAGTTTTGTATACAATTAATATAACATATCACAATTCCACATAACCTCTAATATTGTTGTTATGTTGCTAGTAGACGGCGCTCACACCAAAAATTTGGCTGTGGCAAGTGAAAGACTTTCCCTCCATATCGAACTCAATATAAGAATCGACAAAGTTTTGATCATAGAAGTTTGATCTAGTGTCGCTTACATAGTGGCTGTAATATTTACTCTGTAATTTGGTTGCCGCGTTAACATTCATAATAATTCGTGGAATCACTACCTATGTCGATAGAAACGGCTACATTATTATTATTTTCGAATACAAAGTGTATGCTTCCAGTAGCTGAAAACACATTGTTCGTCATTTCTAGTACGCAGTCTGTTACCACCGGATTGTGTCTTTGAAAAATAAATATAGAGTAGCAAAAGTGTGGCGTAGCTAGTAGAATATAAAGCGCTATCGTTTGATTTATCATTTGCACTATTCAAAATTTCAAACGCTTAACTAGTTTGTATCGTTTGATATACAGGGTGTCCCAAAACTGCCCGCCCACCAATTAGTCATAGATTCCTTAAGTTATAATAAATCGATTAAACCTAATATACTTTAGTACAAAGTCCCTCCAGTAAGTGGTTATAGGGTCTTGAAGTTCATTTTTTTTCTTTTTTGGTATACAAGCGCACTATTATGTACTGCACTAGTAAAAATGTTTGATACACTAAACTTCACTGTAAGAGGCACTTTACCTATCTTTGAAAATTCTTTTTAGCTATAACTTTATTACTTACAACATTTATTTAAATTTTAAGTTATATACTACATTACGCAGTTGTAGAATATTTTTGATCATAACAAGTTTCGTAGCTACTTAAAGTTAATAATGGTTTGTTACCTGCCACCACAATTAATTTTGGTGAGTCGTGTTACTTGTGAGTGTCACATGTCACATAAACACTTGCAATTATAAGCAAAACGTCGAAGTCTGCATCTTGCCTTGCTAATTCTATTATCCTAGGAACTTAATAATAATATGAAGTTCCGTTGTCAAGGGAAAGCAGCAAACAAATATAATCACCGACTTACACGTTTTGTTACCAAGGCTGTATCACTGACATACATGATCAGCAGCGGGAAAATATATAAATAGATTAGTCCAGTTACATTAGACAGAAAAACGCAGCATTTGCCGAAAAAATCCAAGTGAGCTGAAATTTTGCATACAGGTTTCTTTTGATATTATAAATAATTTCTCAAAAGTCCCCATCAATATCGCTCTTGCGTTTTAAGTTATTCAAGGTCAAAGGTCACATAAATAAGTTTTTCTCAAATATCTCGCTTTCTGTGGGTCATATGACTTTCTTTATTACAAAAAATGAAGGAAATTCTCTACCAAAAAGATTATATAGGTTTTTTACGTACAACTAACCATTCAGTAAATAACACACGTTAAGTTTTGCAGATGGCTTTTATTTCCTTTTACGATAGAAAGTATTGGATTCGCCCCAAAAATTCGAAATTGAGTTTTCAACAGATCTTTACGTTTTAGAGTCCGCTGGACTCAAAAAAACATGTTTTTGGTCATTGGTCTGTCTGTCACTCTGTCCGTGTGTCTGTCTGTGTGCGAACAGAATATCTCAAAAACGAAAAGAGGTATGGCGTTGGAACTTCATATATGAGTGTTTTCTACTATCTAAATGCGACAGCAAGCTTTTGAAGAAAATCGCATAAGCGGAAGTGTGATGTTTACTCTTGCGATTTTAAAGCTTTTTTTCGATTTTTTTCAAAAACGGCTCTAACGATCTTTTTCAAACATTACATTTTTATTAAATTTTTAATGTGTAGTGTTGTGAGATGGGTAATTTTCCAGTTGAATACCTCTAAAATGGGTTTCTTTTGTTTTTTTCATTTTTTTATTAACTCCTATTTTAAATAGAACGCCTAAAATTTTAGAAAAAATTTGTCCCTTGAACTAACGCTCTATTGGTACTGTTTTTGTAGAATTTGTAATTTTTGAAAACTTTGACAAATGCTTAAAAATTAAAAATCAAATTGTTGGATAATTATAAGATCACTGTAAAAGGAAGTTGTGTGCGTGTATCACACCAGATTCTCTCCCTCTCCACATGTGCCTTCGTTTTCATGTTCGTTAACTTCTTCCTCGCCACTTTCATCTGCTTCTGTAATATTTTCAATGTGGAAACCAGGCTCCTTTTACGACCCGTGTAGTCAAATATGTCTTCAGACTCTACCCAGCTTATTTCTTGGTAGGGTGTTTATGCAATATCACAACTATCGTTAGAAAAGATGTAGATTTTCTAGTTCTCTTAATAGGACGTGCGTCTTCGAACCAGCAAGTTTTCTTCCTCGAACCATGTATAGAAAAAATAATATCAATGACATATTGTTCTTCTAGCATAGATAGGTTAACACGCCTCGGTCTATGCTCAGCGGTAGGCTCTACAATGGCGTCAGCGGAAGGAGGGGTGTAGGCGTCACCCTTATTGATGCTGCTAAATAATTGGTGTACACTTTTCATACGTTTATTGCTAATGACCCGATGATACATACAAACAAAAACCAACTTACTACTATATATATACAAGAAAAAAACAAGAAAAGAAATATGTACAAAACAGTCGTCTAGACTCAGGCGGCGCGAGGCACGGCTCGTTGTGGGCGCTGGCGGCGCTCTGGGTGGGGCGTCGAGCGGGGCTGCGAGGTTCTCCTGGGGCGTCGGCGGCACGAGTAACCCTTTCGGGGACGGTGGCTCGAGCGGGGCGTTGTTGGAGTACGGGGTCGGGTTTTCGCTAGGGGAGTCCGGGAAAGGTTGGTCCGTCGCCAGCGGGGGTCGCGACGTGGGCTGCTGTCCGGGTAGGTGGCTCGCCACAGGGCTTTGAGCTCGGCTTCCTCGGCGTCCGTCAACCGCACCTCGAGGGCCCAAGTGAGGATCCGCGGACAGAGAGCCTGGGGGGTCGGCGGACGGCGCAGCAAAGCAAAAGGCGCGTCCCGAAGGTGTTGCACCAAAGGGTTTCTCCGGGGGGTGCCGAGCTCTGGGTCGCTCTCGTCCGTTAAGCAGACGAAATCCGGGGTAGGCGCCCTTGTTGGCGTTCGGGGACTCCCTGATGGCAGACGTCCCTCCCAGTAAGGATGGGGCCGGTGTAGCTCCTGGATCCGGGCGCGGGCGATCTGGGCCAAGGGAGAGGCCGGGGGCGTCTTGGGAGACGGGCCGAACAACTCCTGGATGCGGAGTTTCCTGGAACACAAGGTTCGCTGTCGGGCGGCGAGCGCAAGACGAGGCCTCCCAAGGGTCGGGGCTGGCTTACGGTCTCGGCTGAGTTGTCCTGGAAGGCTGGATGGTCCTAAAGAGGCTACTAGTGAGTTGGACTCTCCTGGGTTGAGTGATTTCTTCTGGCCTGGGTAACTCTATTTAAAGGAGCCCCGTCCTTAGTTTTGCGCTTCCTGGATGCTCATTGGTCCGAGGAGAAGGGATGATTGCTTATTTTCCCCGTATTTGATAATTCCGCGGTTTTTTTCGCGGCGCGACATATTAGCGTCTTGATGAGGGTCGCAATGGCTGGCCGTTGAAATTTCGATTCTAATGATATCCCATTTGCTATGTTTTGTTAACTTTTTAAATTAAAATAAGGTTTTGTTTCCCTCGAGCTCGGCGTAAAAATTGCTTAATCATGTGTGTTAAGACGTTCTCTTTGTTTTTATTATTTGCGCGCTGATTTTATATGCTTTTTGATACCCAATACCCCTGCGTTTAATTCATACCAGCGCTAATTAAAATTGTTTTAATTTTGTACTATTCCTATATTAGCCTCGCGTTTTCAATCGGTATATATGCTTTTTTGCGATTCGAGGATAATTTGATTAGGTAGCGGATAATTTTTCCTATGCATGTGTGGTTTCTATTGGGCGCTCCATTGATTAGAAGTGCCTTAGTTAATTAAAATTAGATTTTACTTCGGCGTAATTTTCGGCTGCCGGTAGCGGCGTCCGTTCGGAGTTGCGCTGGGCTTTTATTAGGTTGTTTTGTTGCATCTTATGAACCAGCAGGCTGTTTGCAGTTTTATTGTTTTATCTCCTTGCAGAGTTTCGTTTTTATTTGGGTCCTTTTAGAACTGGCATGCCGTAATTTATAGTTTTATTTATGCAGAGGTTTGTTTTTGAAATTTGTGTAGGATCGTGGCGTATCGGTAAACAGATGTTTGAGTTCTTTGTTCGTCGCTGCCTGTTTGGCGATTTAAATTTCCTTTGTTGTTTGATCTGTTTTAACCGATCCATATTAACGTTTTCTAATTGTAAAAAACATCTATTGCTTCTACATGCCATCACTGGGTGCGACACATCTCCACTGTTTAACAAAGGAAAAATAAAAGTTCTCAAAATGTTCGAGAAACGCCTGCAATCAGCAGAAGTTTTTAAGCAGAAAAATTGTTCAGTAGAAGCCATTTTGCAGAATGGAGTACGCATTCTTCTGGCAATGTATGGAGCCCCTCAATCAGAAGTATCCATTGACAACTATTGATATATTACATTCGCGAAGTCAACAAGACTTAACACTGCTACAAAATTGTCGTCACTTCCACCTACTGCCGCAGCCGCTCACCAACATCTGAGTCGACTGTATTATCAGGTACAGAATTGGATTGGTAATGATTTAAATTCTAAACAGTGAGGGTCGACGATCAATAATGATATTTTGGAGCCCATTAAGACACTATTGTCAGCTGCGCCAGATGCGCTTCTGAACATCATCTTTTGCAATTGCACTAAAGGATGTAACACACATTGCGGGTGCAGAAAAGTTGCGCTGTCATGTTCAATGGTTTGTGGCAATCGTCACGCTCAGTCATGTTTCAACGCAAATGTCGATAATGCTGTTGAAGATTCAGCAGAAGATATTCAATATGAAGAATATAATGAGATTAATCCTGTTGATCTCATCACAGAAAATATTACGGAAGCAGACAAATATATTATAGAAGCAGAAGAAGATTATGAGGAAGAAGTTAACGAAGAGAAAAAATAGAACTACTGGAAACATGCGGAAAGGGAGGATAGGACGAAAACTAGGATGAACTGTAAAACGTACTAAGAACAAGGAAAAACATGGATTAGGCCTACTGGAGAAACCATCTAAAAAGACGCACCTTGCACCCTACCTCCGAGGTGGTGTGGAAACGGATGCATCGCTGCTCATTATTTCTCTTAAGTATAGCGTGAAAACGGCTGATTGTGTGTATCGTATAACAGAAAAACTACAGCAGTAGTTATTAGCTTTGGAATCATATATTCACATAATATAACGTTTATTTATTCTCGATAATTGAAACACATAACATAGTGCTACATATCACGGGAAACATCTAATGTCAACGGCGCTGTGTGGTGTTACGGAGAAGTTTGTACAAACACCCTACCAAGAAATAAACTGGGTAGTGTCTGAAAACATTTTTGACTGCACAGGTCGTAAAACGAGCCTGGTTTCCACATTGAAAATATTACAGAAGCAGAAGAAAATGGCGAGGAAGAAGTTAACGAAGAGAGAAAAGAGAACGGAAAGGAACAGTGGAGAGGGAGAAGATAATAACGAGGACGCGCTGTAGAACGTACTTAAAACAGGGACACACATGGATTAGGCCTACTGGGGAAAACATGTTTAAAAAATCTGGTGTAATACACGCACACAACTTCCTTTTTTGTAATACCTACTTGTTAAATATTTCTTTAAGGACTGTTTACTACTACGTAAGCAACGTCTTTACGGCCCGGCCGTAAAAAGTGTCCGTAAACACCAAGGCCTGCTAAATTGTGTGCCAAACGTCAAAGTGACGTTTGTCACCTGCTTACAGCCATACACAAAATTTGAAATAAATGACATTTATCAACAACAGTTGCAATGTCCTACGCACTCTCAATCATTCTATAACGTTATTACACAAATCTAGCGTTTTGAAATAAATTAGGAAAATATAGGTATGACCGAATTGTATGTATGTTATATTATGACTAGACAATGGCCCCCTGTGTAAAACTGCAAGCTTGCAACCTTGAACGATAAATAGCTTCTTTGTATGAATTGCAAGTCTGCAACCTTGAACGCACGTGGCTTCCTGTCTCACGCTCCCTTTTAGAGATAACGCTTATCTTAGCTGATTAGACATAGTATATATACAAGTAGCCTGCACCTCTAAGATAAGTTCCAGTTAGTTCGTAGCTAGATGTAAGAAATTGTTGGCAGCTAATCTGTGTGCTTCCAATGTTATATTTCATTGTAAAATAAAAATAAGCGTTTTTTAAAAAGTCGTTTCGGCGGCCTTTTAATAAAACTGGCGCAGTCGTTCGGATTTGTGGAGGAAAACCTGGAAAACTACAAACATCGAGTCGACCAGCAACTTTCCTTGAGGTTCAGCTCTTTGCCGCAAATCGACACCTACCACCCAGCGGATCTTCGGACATCTCCAACAGGGACAAACATCGCCCGATCGTGAGAAGCGCCCGTCGACCCAGCTCCTGCTCCTCCGTGGTTATTGGAACCATCTGGTCATTGGGACCACTTGATCATTGGGATCAGTCTCTGGTTTGGCAACGTCAACAACGACGACCCCAGGACAACTTTTGGATAACGCTGTAGCGCAAAGCAGACTATCCAAAGTCGGACTTCAGGACCTAGCTGTTTGCAGGCCAGCCGACATCAATAGGATCGACGCATCCTTTTTGAAGACAACAGGACGTAGCAGATCGCACGCTGTTCGTCAATTTTAACGCACAATGTAAGTGCATATTTTTATAATAATTTTCAAGCTCTAGAGAAAAAGCAAAGGTATATTTTAAAAAATAATAATTTTCAAGCTTTAGAGAAAAAGCAAAGGTATATTTTAAAGGCAACAAAGTAACGACTATTAAAGCGTTCGCCTAAGTAATAATTTTCAAGTTTTAAAGAAAAAGCAAAATAAAAAAAAATTTCAAAGGCAACAAAGTAACGTAATATAATTTTCAAAAGTGATAATTATTAAAGCGTTCGCCTGATATATAAAGCTAATTAATCTCAAACAAACTTTAACTTATACCGGGTGGCCATAAATATCTGATATCACATTACCTTTGGAATCAACACCGCTTTATTAAAGTGTTGAATCCAACTAAACTAAATGTCATTAATGTCATCACACCTAAAATTCCTATCTGTCAAAAATTATTACAGATTGCGATAAGTAATCTAGTTAGAACAGGAGATTTTATAATTGAGTCGTAGGCTAAACTGCAGAATCCGGGGCACATTTCCCTCCTCTTATTGCATTTTATAACATTACATAGGTAACAATACTTATCATAATTGAAATATAAAGCTAACCAACATTTATAAGTAGCTAATTCCATGGCTACCGGGACCTCAGATATTTATGGCCACCCGGTACTAACATAGTTCTAATATTTATTTATAATATTAGGCAGAACGTAGTAAGCCAGTCCAATTGCTGCACATACTAGGTGTGCTTAATTTGCATTTGTGCTTGCGTTCTTGCGCGTAGGGCTCCTACCCCCTATTAAGCACCCCCTAGTCATTAAACTGTTTACTAACATAAAACAAAATTAAAAATCAAGTGAAACAAATAAAGTAAAATTAATTTTTGTCTACAAAAAATTCTTATGTTAAGGCGAGAATCTTAAGTAAAAACACCTAGAAATTTATTTTTTTTAACAACTATAAAATTTTTATGTTTAGATCACCATTATCTTGAAGTATTAGATAAAAAATTATATTTTGAAACAATTGTAAAAACTTTATGTCACGAGATAGATCACGCTCACCAAGGAATTCTATCCCTAGAATTTTATTTTTAAATAATTGTAACAACCCAAATATGGTTGACCAAAACGCATCATTGTTTCCCCCACATTTTAATGTAGCTTTACTAAATGAAATTCCCACATATGATGGTAATCAAGCCACTCTTTCGGAATTTATCAGATCCGCAGAAATCATTGCAACTAAATTTTGCACAGAAAATTTAAACGATTATATCAACCAAGTAATTTTAAATTCGATAAGGAATAAATTAAAAGGTCAAGCGTTAGAAGTAATTACAGGTTACGAGTATGATACTTGGAAAGACTTAAAAAATGTCTTAATTGAAAATTTTGGCGACCAAAGGTCAGAATTGAATCTTTTAATCGATTTAACCAAATTAAAACAGAATAAAGACTCTCCCATAGAATTTTTCAATAAAGTTAGAACCCATTTGGCTATTTATAATTCAAAAGTTTCTCTGAGTCAAGATTCAAAAGACATTATCACTTATAAATTAAAGGCTAACAAAGATTTAGCACTTCGCACTTTTACAAGTGGACTGAATGAAAATTTAGGAAGCTTCGTAAGAAGTAGAAACCCAACTTCACTAGAACAAGTCTTAAGCGTAGTAAAAGAAGAAATCGATATCAGATATTCTCAAAATCAAAATAATTTTCAAAGTCAGAAATTAAATAAATCAAATTTAACTTCCAATATTCAAACACAAAATTCATATCAACCTAAATTTAATAACCCAAATTTCATGCAAAGACCATTCCAACAAAATCGAAGTAATTTTAACCAAAATCCTAAAAGTAATTTTAATCAGAATCCCAACTATTTTAAAAAAAATTTAACAATCCTAATAATTCTAGAATAACTAAAAATTCAAGCTTTAATGCATTTGCACCTAAACCAAATTTTTCACCAACAAATAAACCAGAACCTATCGACTTTAGCACTATAAAAAGACCAGCTACTCAACAATCAAATTTCCCCAATAAATATCGAGCAAATTCTCAAAACGTTAATAGAAATTTTAATCATTTAAATTATCATCAAGAAAAACCTCCGGATAAATATAGTAGAGTACCTAGAGGGGTTCTGGGACACTTCCGGTGGTTTGAAACTTGGCTAAGTGTCACGTGACGGCCTCTGGTTTGAAACTTGGCTAAGTCTAGTCGAAGGTCACGGGCCTAGCCGAGGTCAAGGTCACAGGCCTAGCCGGTGGGCGTGGCGTAGTCGGGGTCATTGACCTCGATCACTTCCGGGAATTTTTTGGGTTAAAAGTGTAGTTTTTGAAATTTTCCCACGCTCGAGCGTCTGGGATGCAGACATGTCTATTCATGCAGGATGTTATCAGTAAATAGAACAAGGAAAAATTTCCTCAGGCTCGACCGGATGTGAGTCATCGTCTGAGTACGCAGACATGTCTATTCTTGCAGGATGTTATCAGTAGAACAATGGCATCCCTTGTTTTAAAATCAGCACGATAATTGGACAATGAAGCCATTGTTGTCTGGAGAAATTTTTGCTGACCGCCATTATCAGATAAACAAGCTTCAGACATGTCCAGACATGTTTGAGAAATCTGCAAAGCTGTTAAAAATTGAACAAAGGAACCCATTGTTTGAGGAAAAATCTGCACGACTGCTAAATTGAATGCTGCCTTTGTCTGAATTTTTTTGCTGACGCAGGCCTCCATTATCAGCTGCGACGATGAATAAATAGAGCGGCTCGGCTGTCTGCAATAGTTAGTATTACAACTGCACGCGCGCGAACATGTATGCAACAGACAGCGTTACCGAATTAAGTTCGAACTCAATAAAAACCATCAGAGACGCCATAGCGATTGTAAAATATAGTGATGAGGCTGAGACATTGATTAAACATGTAAATAAAACCATTTTAATTGTTAGTAGATTTATACGTAAGCATAGTTTTAAAAATGAAAATCCATTCAGGCTAGAGGCAAATTTAAGTTTGTTAAAGGGGCAACGGCAATTATTGCGAAATTTAAAAGCAAAATTAGCAAAGAAGGGAGCGGGTGTAGGGAGTGGTCAGCAGCAGCAGCAGCAAAAGAACAAGTTGATATGGGAAGATGTAGAATCTTGTTTTAACAGTAGAATAAGAACAGGTATGATTGTAAATTTAGGTTATAAGGAACCACAAGAATTTCTTGCAAAAGCATACAGAAGTTTCTCAATAAAAGTGAAACAAATTATAAAAGATAAGTTAATGCTTAAAGCTAACGTAATATTTAGTGCATATTTTATAAAACCTAGTAGTGGCGAGATAGATGTAAAAACGTTTGGTACTAAAAATGAAAAAATTTATTCTGGCACCAATTTAAAAGAGTGGTATGAGACTAATGTTGAGAATAAGTTGTTGACGAAATTAGAAGATTTTCAAGAACGTGATTCAGGTTGGAGTTTGCTCGAGATATTACATTTAAAAGTAAATTTAAATCATTACACACCATTAACAGTAGGTAAATATATTGAGTTATCTAAAGATATTAAAAATAAAAAGGCCGTGATTAACGTAAAAAATGATGACGAATATTGTTTTTTGTGGTCTGTAGTTTCTGCATTACGTCCTGCAAATGGGAATTCCGCTAGAATATCTTCATATCCATATTTCAGTGAAGTTTTAAAGTACTCGGGGCTAGAATTTCCAATGAAATTAAAAGATATATCAAAATTTGAAACAATGAATGATTTACGTATAAATGTATATACACTAGAAAGAAAAAACAAATTTGGTAAAAATTCAGTATTGCCCATCTATATTAGTAAAAATACTCAAATTAATAAAGATGCTATACATTTACTAATGATATCCAACGATGAGGGACAGTTCCATTTCTGTTGGATAAGAAACTTATCGAGATTGGTTACAACTCAAATGCATAAGAGAAAAACACAAACTTTTGTATGCGATACATGCTTAAATCATTTCGTAACTAAAGAATAACATTTAAGACATATTAGAAATTGTAATAGTGTAAATGAAACTAAAATCAAAATGCCTGAAGAAGGTACAAAAATAGAATTTAAAGACTATAAATACCAGGAAAAAGTACCATTTTCAATATACGCGGACGTGGAGTGTGTTTTAGAGAAAGAACAGAACGTTGTTTCCGAAAATTCAGGGGTTTATCAAAAACATGTTCCATTTAGTGTTGCATATTATTTAAAATGTTCATATGACGATAGTTTATCTCGATTTAATATATATCGTGGTGCCGACTGTATGGAATGGTTTGTAAAAGAATTACAATCTATAGCGTATCAAGTAAATAATATATTGTCAACTATAGAGCCTATGGATATTAGCCAGCAGGAAAACGATTCATTTCAAAAATCGGTATGCTGTTACATTTGTAAACAACCTTTCACCGATAAAGACGTGCGTGTACGTGATCACAATCATCAGACAGGTGAGTATAGAGGTAGTGCTCATCAACACTGTAATCTTAACTATAAAGATGCACATTATATTCCCGTTCTCTTTCATAATCTCAGTGGTTATGACGCTCATTTTATTATAAAACCATTGGCAAAACTGATTATGGGAGATATTAAATTGTTGCCTATAAATAAGGAAAAATTTATATCATTTACAAAACATGTGGATGGTACAAATATTGATTTCAGATTTTTAGACTCATTTCGATTTATGGCTAGCAGTTTAGAACAATTGTCATTAAATTTACCGAACAATTTAAAAATCATTACACGTAAATTTTGCAAGAGCCAAGAAGAATTTGAATTACTACTACGTAAGGGTATCTTTCCATACGACTACCTAGACAATTTTGAAAAGTTGAATGATAAAAGTCTTCCTGACAAAACGCAATTTTTTAGTCAGCTGCATGGAGCAGCTATTTCAGATGAAAATTATGAACATGCACTGCGTGTTTGGAACACATTTAATATGCAAACTCTAGGTCAGTATGCTGATATGTACCTTACAGTTAATGTTCTACTCTTAGCTGATGTGTTTGACAATTTTAGAGAGAATTGTATGAAAACGTATGGATTAGATGCTCTACATTTTTACACAGCACCAGGATTGGCATTTCAGGCAATGTTAAAAACTACTAAAGTTAAACTTGAGCTGTTGACAGATGTAGATCAACTGTTGTTCATAGAGAGGGGTATTAGAGGAGGGTTAGCACAGTGTTCGAATCGATACGCTAAAGCTAATAATCGATATATGGGTGAAAAATTCGTAGAAGCCGATCTTGAATCGTATATCCTATATTTAGATATTAATAACATGTACGGAGCCGGGATGTCTGAATATCTACCGTATGGAGGGTTTGAATGGGTAAATGATTTAGATATTCCTAAAATTGATCATTTAAATACTCCGGCAGATTCTGAAACAGGTTATATTTATGAAGTCGATTTAGAATATCCTCAAAATTTATTTGAACTTCACAAAGATTTGCCTCTATGTCCTGACCATTATACACCACCAACATCCAAACAATCAAAATTGACAACCACTTTATTTAAAAAAGAAAACTACGTAATACATTACCGCAATCTGCAGCAAGCTGTAAGTTTAGGGCTAAAAATTGTAAAAATTCACAGAATATTAAAATTTAAGCAATCAGCTTGGCTTAAACCATACATAGATTTAAATACAAAATTAAGACAAGCCGCCAAAAATAATTTTGAAAAGGATTTTTATAAACTTATGAATAACGCTGTAT